>JBBPMD010000001.1:0-162380 GCA_038090095.1 Zangia roseola
AGAGTATTAATAGAAATTTAAAATGTAAAATAAATCACATTCCTCCTTTTTATGAGATGATGGATCGATTTGGATTTCGTCGTTCTTCACTCCACCACCATCTGACACGGCTATTCTCGGTCTCGCCAACACCACAGGCAAAACCAAGAAAAATGCCGCCAAAAAAGGCTCCCGCTCAAGAGAAAAAAGTTCTCCTGGGTCGCCCAAGCAACAACCTCAAAATCGGTATTGTTGGTGCGTTTATTTTCTGTCTCGCACGACATCAATTGATCGTACTAGGGGTTCCCAACGTCGGAAAGTCGTCTTTTTTCAATGCACTCTCCAACACAGGTCTGTCTACGTTTTTCTCGTTCATTATCCCACTCAACTTGCCCAGACCTCGGAAAGGCCGCCAACTTCCCGTACGCGACCATAAATCCAGAGGAAGCGCGTATCCCAGTGCCTGATGCACGATTTGAATGGCTGTGCGATCTCTACAAGCCAGCCTCTCGCGTCCCAGCTTTCCTTACATGCATCGATATTGCTGGTTTGACTGCTGTGCGTGCTCCGATGCTCCTGCGTAAGTCTCGCTGAATCATGATAGGGCGCATCCACGGGTGCAGGCCTTGGGAACGCTTTCTTGTCACATGTCCGTGCTGTGGACGGCATCTTTCAAGTCGTTCGAGCCTTCGATGATGCTGAGGTCATCCACGTCGAGGGCGACGTTAACCCTCTGCGAGACATGGAAATTATTCAAACGGAATTAAGGCTCAAGGATATAGAATGGGTCGAGAAACACTTAGAGGGCTTGAAGCGAACGGGACGATCTCTTGGGAGTAACAGCTTGGCCGACAAGGCCAGGAAAGAGGAAATCGTATGTCTCCCTTTTAGTTGTGCGGTCTTCCCCCGTATGGACTCGACCCAACAGGCTACAGTTGAAAAAGTATTGAAGACCTTGACTGTTGACAACAAAGACGTGCGCAAGGGGGACTGGACAAACAAAGAGGTGTGTTTTACGGGCCTCGTCACCTTTACTTTTTTTTTCTTTGATGAAAAAGAGCTTCGTGCTCGATTAACCCAGCTCATTGAGGCGGGAGTAACGCCCCACACTCCTATGAAATGACGTCCTATCTGAGAACTTCAATACATTATCCTTCATTTCCCGTTTTGCCAAGGATGCTGACACCAGTTCCAGGTGATTATCTGTTTTGCACCTCTCTCCTGGGTCACAGAGGTTTCATATTCGTTGGGGTGAAAGCGAGGCCTCACGTGTACAATGAAATCATTTCTCGAACTGCTAGCAAGCACCCTGTTCGTAACTGATCACAACTGGTAGATCGAAGCCGTCAACGGCCTCTCACTCTTAACTGCGAAGCCTGTCACCTATCTCGTCAACCTCAGCGAAACAGATTATGCTCGAAAGAAGAACAAATGGTGCGCCCGGACCACAAGTCTGCATACATCTTACCAAATCCTCATAGGCTACCAAAAATCAAGGCGTGGATCGATACCAACAATCCAGGCGACCCGTTAATACCGTTTTCGGTTTCGTTAGAAGAGCGTCTTTCTGCACTTGGTGATGAGGAGAAAGTAGCAGCCCAAAAAGACGGAGCTCAGAGTGCTTTGGGTAAAATCACTCAAGCAGGCTACACATCGCTTGATGTGCGTGATATCGATTTGTCTCAAAAACCCATACTCACTTGTGTATATCCAGCTCATCCGTTACTTTACGTGTGGACCCGATGAAGTGAGAGCTTGGACGATCAGACGGAGTACGAAGGCACCTCAGGCTGCCGGTGTTATTCAGTATGTCTTAATACCACCATTATTTGTTGCCGCTTAACTGCCCATTTAGCTCGGACTTTGAGAACAAATTCGTCTGTGGGGAAATTATGACGTTTGACGACCTTAAAGAACAGGGGAGCGAAGCGGCTGTCAAGGCCGCGGGGAAACTGCGACAACAAGGCAAGCCTTATGAGAGTGTGTCACATTTCTTCGCTGTGTTCGATTTGTTGATCTGACGTCGATCTAGTGGTTGATGGTGATATTGCATACTGGAAGGCTGGTGCATGAGAGTAATTTGCCACGAGAAGAAAGAAACCATGTATACTACGGAAGCTTAGTATACTAGAGGCCCTTTTGTGTAATTGGCAGATATACTGTGGTAGATGTGTTTAAACCACGACAAATGTTTCCGCCCCTCTGTAGCGGGTGTAGATCAATGTACATAGATCGCCAGATTGTGATGTACAGCAGAATCCAAAGGAGTAGTAACCATGAGGTCTCACTGATTTTTGTCCAAGACAACGACCTAGTGCAATGTTGACACAGATTCAAACTTGTGCTTCCTAGTCCTTGACTTCGTCCTGTTCGCTCAAGACTTCCTCAGCCCCGTCCACATTGCCATTGATCTCAGCTTCCGGATGGAATGGATCATCAATGATCGACTCTAGATGGGCAAGAGCGGCCTGCAGGGGTGTCTAGTACGGCGCGAAACGGTTGTTGTTGACGAAATCACTGCGCACCCGCCCGACTTCGCTCAACTCCTCCTCCTCATTGCCATCCAACGTCTCGAACTGGCCATCAGAGACGAAATCGCCATCTAGATCATCTTCGTCCGACACGTCCGGGTCTGGGTGCAGCGATGCGCAGTAGGACAGCGCTTCAAAGATGGGTTCCACTGCGAGACGAGGGTGGTCAGGATACGCGTCGCGCGGGTGAGGAGAAACGTACGTGATTCGGGGTTCGCGGGCACGAGCGTCAACTCGCGCATGCCTGACACGCCTTCCTCGGATAGCTCTTCGGGGGTGTCCATTTCGAGTTGGCAGTATATGGATGGTCTGTCTTGTGCACGGGACGTCGCGTGAAGGGTGATTGCGGGGTACTGGACTTGGAAGCCGCGACCGGTGGACTCGGACATGAAGACGAGCGCGCTAGATGGGTCGTGAAGGGTGTGTAGATGGAATGATGACGGATGTACCTCTCGATGATGTATAGGGTACCGATTACACCGTGCTCTGGTGGGAAGTCTTCGAGGGGCGGATCGAGTGTGGCAGAGACATGATCTTCCTTGTGACGAAGCACGGGAGGGATATCGCTAAACGACGAGGGTGTCGATGCGATGATATTTCTGTGTTCCTCTGGAGAAACGAAATTTGGAACGGTGTTGATGAGTAACATCTTAATGGTTTACAATTAGATTCAAGGTACACAGCCAAGACGGTATTTATACCCAGCGCCGCCTTTCTCGACTACTCCCATTCCATCCCACTCCACGCAGCATGTCTCTCCCACAAGAACACCAAACTGCGGCCCTATTGGACCACATTGCGAGCCAGATGCAGCTCAATGTCGCCTTTCTTGAATCACAAAACTATCTCTCCACCCAAGATGCGGCGACGATGAGGGACATCGTCGGGCGTCTCCCCGTCCAAGTCCAAACCAACCCCACGACAACCCGCGTTAGAGGTTTCGGAGCTCCCGCCGCTGGTGCACGCGCAGTCCCACCGGTCCCACTACCAGTAGCAACGGCGCCCTCCACAGGCGCAGCAGTATATGCCCGCGCAATCTGGGGTTACAACGAAGACGGTGCCGTACGTGTATTATTTCTCTCCCTGGCTATAAATGACCGTTCTCAATCTCACGACACAGGAAACAAACGATCTGTCGTTTGCTGCGGGCGAGACGGTTGAGATTATTTTGGAGAAGAATGGGGACTGGTGGCAAGGCAAGGCACGCGGGAGGGAAGGACTCTTCCCATCCAATCATGTCGAGAAGATCGAGTCCGCCGCACCTGCACATGTGCCTGCGACGGCTGGTAGGCCATACCGACCATTTGGCGCTGCGTTGCACGGGACGGACACGCCACCATCGAGCGGAACAGGGGTCAACTCTGTCGGCCTGCAGCAGGCAGGGGGCCAGGCTGAGAAGAAGAGCAAATACGGTGCTCTGGGCAACACGGTAATTGGTTGGTGTGCTTGCAAGGTTATTTCCGCTGATCAGCGTGTAGATGGCACACTCTGCTGCTGGCGGCGTTGGATTTGGTGCTGGTAAGTTGTCTGCTGCGACTGTTTGTCAGACGGATCTGACACGGTGGTGTGTTATTAGGTGCTGCCATTGGAGGTGGACTTGTAAGAGCGATATTCTAAGTGATAGGACAATGAATGTAGTATACCTTGTGTTACCTAATTTATATCACGTGATCTGGGCAGAATCCCATCCCCGAGGATGGTCTCCAAGTCGACTGCGCATTCCGACGTTTGACTGCGCTGCCTTGCATAGCCGACAATTGTTCCAGTACACTACATAATACCTCATCATCCAACTCTGATATTCATCTCTCCATTTTCTCTGCCACCAGCACCGTCACAATGCCGTTCATGGACTCTCTTCAAGATGGGTTGGATCGTATCCTACCCAGGAGGATGCGTGGCCCTATAATATCCAAGTCAATGTCTGGTGGCATAGGAAGTACAGTCGGAGCTGTTAGATACCAGGACGATGTGAGATCCCCCTCCTACCCTTTGACTTCTTGGCCGCATTGCAGTCTGTCCATCTGTCCCTTCCAACTTTCGTTACGTAATTCCACCTTCTCTTCTGCACTCTGCAGATGCTTGTATGGACCAGTCTGGCACCTCGCTGGTCTTTCTCCTCTTCGTACCCCTCCTATGGGTCATATGGCTGGCGGTCGTTTATTCTCCACGTCCTGGCCTTTCTAACTTTGCTGACATCGTTCTAGATGATTATATCCAAGCCAGCCATCATATTCCATACATCCCAAGCCTTCTTCAACTTCCTTGCCATGGCTTGTTTCGCTAGCGTTGCCAGTTTCCAGGCAAAATGGGGCGTCGGCCCTTGTGAGAATCCCTGCGCTTAATGTCTTACTCGCATTTGACATTCTTTTTTCTACATAGCTGGTCTCACCGGATTCGCGCTCTTCGTGTCTATCTCCGGCATTTTCCTCTCCGTATTCCTATTGTTCGTCCCTGTGGTCTACGACAAGTATGACAAGTTTGCCCGTCTCGCACGCGCCCTCCAGGAGGTACGCGTCGGTTTCATTCTCACGGGCACCGGGTGCACGTTCAGTCTTCTTATTGCGTGGGTGTCTTAAATTTCACCTCGCCGCCATATCTCCGTTCCTCATGCACGTCATTTCACATTAGCTTCGTGACGACCATTTCAGCATGGACGGAGGCCGGCTGCAAAAACGCTAGCAACGATCCCCATGCGTCGCTCGGCCAGGACTTTGTCGATGGCTTGCCGTCATGGTGCAGCACAAAGAAAGCGGGGTGCATATTTTTCTGGCTGGCCTTTGGTAACTCCTTACCCTCCACAGCTTCGATTTTGCACTCATTCACGCGTCACCTAGGTTTCTGGCTTGCTTCGCTTGTCCTTCTCATCATTGACTGGCGATCGGGCAACCTAACAACACGTCCGCTCGACCCGCCTTTTACCCGCCCGGATATCGCTATCGAAGAGGCCGAGGAGGAAGAAGAGATTCCCGAGACCACCGTGTATCAACCTATCGGGTCTGCGCCACCACCTTCCGCCCAGACCACCCAGACAATGACAGTGCCACCACCTATTGCCATGGCTCCTCGACGATCCACCTACGAGAATACTGAGACTGCCAGCTCACCCTTTTCTGACGACAATCGCTGGTCTTCGGCCACGACCGCGACAGCTGCGCCAGGATATGTAACACCTCCCGCAGCCGCATCGCGACCATCTCTGGACGCGTATGGCGCGTTCTCTGACCCTGCACCGTCAGGATTTGGTGGCGTGTCGAGTTCGTTTGCGCCAACGGCTTCCGGAGACCCGAACGCGCCACGAATTAGTCGGACGATGCAATATGCGGATCCTTATGCCGCTGTGCGGGCATCTTTGGTGGCAAGCGGACACACTGCACCGCCGAGTTACGACTCGTACGCGGGGTATAGATGAAAATCGCGCATTGTTGTTGTCAATCTCACCGTTGCTTTCTCTACCCTTCACGCGCACGTTTAGTGATTACTACGGACACTCTGTTGTTGGCGCTGTTTTACGCGCGGAGCCCCACATACCTCTACTCTAATTAAATTATTATACCGATGTATCGTTGTAGACCGTGTGATGTTGATGTTGTTGAATTGCCTATTGTGTCCGAGCCGGTCTCACTTGAAAACACTCGTCCGTTTACGCTTTGGTGGACATGGCTCACTCTACCCGTCATCGTCATCTACCAGAAAACTCATCCTCGAAACCCACCGCTGGACTCCTCTCAAATGTATTCAGCTTCGTCTCGAGGGAATTCGAGTCCTTCGTTCTCAATGCCACGGGCGGTCAAGTCAGTCACACAAGTTCTCGGTATTTCCCAAGTGCTGATCGCGCTACCCTCAGACAAATCAGCCAACATCGGCCAAGAATCCTGGAAGGAGGCGTCGTCGAAGTGCGGAGGGGGACACCGAACCCAAGTACACCTCCAGAATGCGACACCGAGAACGCGACAGGCGCTCGCATCGCGAACAGTCTCGCCCCACCAAACCACGCTCCAGATCATCAGATTCCTCCAAAAGATCTCGTCACATCCCCGTACACATCGATATCGACGACGCCGACCGAGGTAGGCCCTTTTTCGTATCCGTGGTTTCGTTCGGCGTGGTTGACCTAGTATCTGCAGTACTCTCAGTCAGTGGTCGAGAGCGCTCAAAGTCGCCTACGCCCACGCCCCGATCGCAACCCGTGTTTTTGGTCCCTGCGCTGCCGACGTTGAAGAAACAGCCATCGTTCACCATGCCTGGAGCGCTCTTCCCGCGGTCCCCTTCACTCATACCCGACCAACCAGGCCATCATCAGCTCGCACGAATGACCTCGAATGCCCCGATATCTATTCAACCACCCCACTATTTCCATGAGAGTGACCTATACGATGCTGATACAGCGCCTGGGCCATCGACCATCATTCCAAGCGCAGACCCTGATCAGCCTTCCATGGACCAATACGTTTCTCCTTGGCGTACGCGTTCGGTCGTTTCAGTCAAGGATGCGCTACACCGGTTCAATACGACGGAAGGCGTTGAAGCAGATTTTTCGCTCATGTTACCAAGTCCTCATTCCTCTCCAGCCAAGCCGGTCTCCCGCACTCGCCCTGTCGACGAGGCATCTCCGCAACGCCCAACTTTGAGCCCCGACTCCCCGTACTCGTCGAGGAAGGGCAAGGAGCGAGCCAGAAACATTGCGGACGATACCGATTTAGAGTTTATCGTGAATAGAAGTTCGAACCAAGGGGGTGTCCATGCCAAGGAGCGTGAGTTGGTTGCCGCGCGAGAAGAGCAACGTGAACACGAGAGACGTTTGAGCGGGGACCAAAGCAACCGAGCATCAGATGAACGTGAACGAGATAAACACCGTATCAGAGCTCTCGAGGAAGAGGTCAGGTGGTTGAAGGAAGAGGTACGCATACTTTTTTTTTCTGCATTCACGTCGGACTCACGGGTTTTGGTAGCTCTCCAGAAGCCAGTGCCGGTCCCCTCCTTCCGTTGACCCGCCCCCGCCGCCCCCACCCCCCCCTCCTCCGCCCCACCCGCTACGCATCGACACTGCACCTTTTACACCCACTACCATGTTCGCTACAGCTCGTGCCTCCCTGCGACACGCGATGACACCCGTCGAAGCGTCAATTAGTAACCCTGGGCTCAATAAGACTAAGAGACACGGCCAACCGACCGTAAATGTACCCTCTGAGAAAATGGCGGCATTCTTGCACGAGATCAAGACGGCTAAACTGCGAAAAGTCGGTTCTGATCTGAACGCCATGGGAGGTGACGGTGTAGCTGGACCGTCCGGCTTGAGCAAGAGTGTCATCTTCACTAGTTCCGCGTCAACAGATCCTGGAAAGCTGAGCGCCAAGGAGTTGCTGCGCCGACGTTCGCTTGCGAGCCTTCGTGTGCCCATCGGTTCCTCTTTGGCTGCACCCGTACCTTTTTCTTTGTTTGCAGCATCCGAGTCGGGTGCTCGAGCGGGCTGGAAGCGCAAGGCTGACGTATTGGGTGAGGATGAGGGGACAAGCGCACCACCACCAGGTATGTCGCCTTTTCTTTCTTGACATTGAATCCTCTGACTGGAAACACAGCCAAGCGACGTCTAGCACAGTCATTCACCGGGTCGAGCCGCGGCGGTGCTTCACTGTCAGAAGGTTCGCTGTTATCCAACGTTTCCCTTCCGCCTCGCCCACCGACCAACGAAACCGATGTCACTACGCCTTCACTGTCTTCAGACCGAGAAGAGAACAGTATTGAAGATCGAGTCCCATCAACTCCCCCGGGGCTCCGTGCCATGGGTGTAACTCGAAATGTGTCCATGGTAGATGTTCCCGAAGAGCAAGTGGAAGTCATTGATGTCGACATGGGAGAGGATGAACTACACCCACAACCACGAATAATCGATTCCAGTTCAGTACCTCGCCGTACCTCCGATCTATTCAAAAAGCGACCCCCCACATCTCCATTACCTGACCCTACGCCACGTCGACCTTCGGCACCAGGGCGCACCAAGCGAGGAGCGACTCCAAAACCAAAGTCCGTTCCGTACCCAGAATCAGATTTAGATGACGAAGACGAGCCTCTCTCACAATCCGCACCCGTGCCGTCCTTGTCCCTCATCCCTATCGCGAAATCCAACTCAACCAAATCGAAAGCAAAACCCACCTTGACTGGTAAGGGCCGCCCACGAGCCGCATCACAAAAACAAAACAACCTCAGTACCACTTCCTCGAGTTCGGGATCCGGTGCCCAGAACAAGCGCAAGAAGGGCCATAAACGGCGTCTGACACTCGACGAAGAACTGCGCCATGCGGAAGCGCGTTCCTCTGATCTTGACCAATGCAACGACGAATTGGACCCGGAAGAGAATGAAGAGGACGTGTTTACTGCGACTGGGACGAGAGATTCGCGCAGAGGGTTCCTCGCACATGGTGGAGGTGGGGGTGTGCCTGTGTTTATGGGTGTTGGATATGTTCAGGGAGCTGCACTGGATAGCGGGGACGAGGACGAGGTGGCGCCAGCCCGGAGACCATCTAAACCAACCAGTCAGGCCTCTCTAATTCCGCGACCGAAAGCCAGGTCATGATATATGTGAGTTTTGTTTTCGACTTGACGATATGATGATACCACCGGACCTTTGATGTTTTGCTATTTATCTGTATTTTTTGAATGTATGTATTGTTGTTCTTGCATTACCAACTACTAGAACTTGCTATTATCCCCCTCGCATGGAATCGTCGATAACTTTGGACCTGCAAACTTATTCCGAGAGGACTAGGCTTGGTGTTGAGCGACTGCGTGCACACGGCCAGCGATTTGATTTGTATGTGCGCTTCTGATGTTCTCTGATGTCGATCCCACACAACATGTAGATCAGGCATCCCGAGCAAGAAACTCGCTGCCGTCCTTGTCCTCCTCTACGAGCAGGGCGGCGCGCTCCGCGTCCTCCTCACCACGCGCTCTAAACTCCTCCGCGCCCATCCCGGACAGACAGCCCTCCCAGGCGGCAAAGCCGACGAGACCGACCCCGATCTGGTCCATACAGCTGTAAGACCCCGACTCCCTCTCAACTCGCATGTCACTTGACGCGCCGCCACAGCTGAGAGAAGCCTACGAAGAAGTCGGGCTCCCGCTCCGCTCAGCACACGTCCACGCGCTCTGTACACTCCAGCCGTTCTTATCGCAGGGCCAGCTAATCGTCACCCCGGTCGTGGCGTTCTTGACAGATCCCAGCGTGCTCGAGACGTTGACCCCTTCCGTAGGGGAGGTCGACCGGATCTTTACCCATCCGCTCGAGGCGGTGCTCGATCCTGCCCTGTCTGCGACGGAGCCATTGGTACCGAGGGGAAGTGCGGATTGGCAGTATCCAGAAGAGTTTCACGTGCGTGTGGTTTGATGTGTGGGGATGCGATCGAGTCTCATCTTTCTTGGCGGGGACAGAACGTTACCGATCAGATTGTCAAGGTTGACGAGACGGATACTGTGCTCTACCGTCACCATCGTCTCCGTTCGTGTGCTTCTCCCGTCAAGGGTCTGACAGCCGATATTCTTGTGAGTGATGTAGTGATGGAAGTGGCTATGACTGATTCTTTTCTCTCTGCGTAGATTTGTGTTGCCGGCGTCGTGTACGATAAGACGACGACGTATGAACGCCATCCTCCCGGGAAGGATGTCAGGTATTTACTAGATCTTCGAATGAAACAATATCGAGTGCCAGAAGGGCCTAGAGTTACTACTATATCGGTCACATAATAGAACATGGAATGGTTCGCATTTACTTGTTAGCCGATACGACCGTTTACAGTCAATGGGATCACCATCTGATTGACCGAGATGACACACCAGCTACATATCCGTGTCATGATTGTGATTGAATAGATTTCAAAATATACCCCTCCAACCCGCCACAGACCCATAGCTCTTGCACACTAGCACCGACCGTGCGTACGGCGTACTGTTTCTCGGACCCAGGACCCTTGACGATGACAGACCCGTCCCGCATGTTAATCCGTATCTCGTGGCCCTCGTTGATCGTCAGCTCGCCCTTGTTTCCTCCACTACCGCGCTCGCCGTCCTTGGCATACGCGTCCGTGAGATCCTTGACCAGTTCCGGACACTCGAGACACACGAGCCCATTGTTGATGGCGTTTCGTTTGAAGATGTCACCGAATGAACCTGCAACGACGACGGGGACGCCGGCCGCTTTGAGGGCGGTCGCAGCCTGCTCACGGGATGACCCTGTGCCAAAGTTGTACCCCGATACGAGTATGACGCCCTCCCTAGTGGCATCGTCCGAGGGGCGCTGGTTTTTTCGGTCTGCGATGAGCGAGGCCACCGTGCCCGCAAAGGTAGGATCGTAGTTCTCCATGACGACCTGAGCTTGCCGCTCTAGCGTGATGTCGTCTTGGTAAGTGTACTTTCCGGGGTAGAGGGCATCCGTGTTCAGGTTGTCTTGAGGTGCAAATAGCAGACGACCTGAGAAGGTGGACGGGAAGCCAGGAAAGAGCGGTTCGTCCGCCGTCTGTGTCGATGCCTCGGAAGAAACGGTCACCGATTCTGAGGGAGCCACGTAAAACGTAGGTGCACTAGGTGGAGGCAGACGGGTGGCATCGAGCGAGTCGGGACTGCTAATGTACCCTTTGATAGCACTAGCGGCAACGACCGCAGGGCTTGCTAGGTATGCTTGTGCTTTAGGGTGGCCCATGCGACCCTTGTAGTTCCTGTTCGTCGCGCTAATTCCAGTCTCGCCTTCCTCGAGAAGACCTGTCCCAAGACCAATGCAGGGGCCGCATCCAGCGGGAAGAATCTTGGCACCAGAAGCCACAAGTGTACCCCAATGCCCCAGCCGTTCGGACTCCTGCTGGACCAATGAACTTGCAGCTGCAATGTAGAATTCAACGCCCTGTGCAACCTTGTTCCCTTCCATGACCGCTGCTGCCTCCGCGATGTCTGAGACACGGGAGTTGGTGCAGCTGACGAGGTAGGCCTTTTGAATGGGTATGCGAGCTTCCTCAAGCTTGGGCAGGGGTGTAGATACTTTTACGCTGTTTGGGCCAGAAACGTGCGGGACGAGCGTGGAGAGGTCAAAGATGAGATGCGAAGAGTAAGCGGCGCCGCTGTCCGAAGTGATGGGGGTAGCTTTCACCCCGTCGAGACGCTGCCGGTTGATGCGAGGATGTTGGGGAGGAGCAGGAATACCCGAAATACCTGTACTGAAGGCCCGGAGTTCGACTCTATTGAGCGTTTGTTCGTACCACTCGAGGAGCATTTGGTCGACAGGGAAAACACCGGCAAGGGCACCCCACTCCGTCGTCATGTTTGCAATCGTGAGACGCTCATCGACCGAGAGAGAAGCGACACCTTCGCCCGAGAATTCGATAGCAGCGTTCAGAACCTCGTCCTTGTTGAACGACCCGCACAGGGCTATAATGACATCCTTGCCCGTTACTCCAGGGGGCAATTTCCCTCTGAGTTCCACTTTGACCATCCGAGGAACCTGCCACCAAGTCTTTCCGGTCGCCCAGAGCGCGGCCGCGTCTGTGCGGACGATTGGCGTACCGACGCAACCGACACCACCATACATGTTACTGTGACTATCACTGGCGACAGTGAGGGTATAGGGAAACGCGTACCCCTCCTCGACGAGGATCTGATGTCCAATGCCCCGACCAGCGGGAAAGAAGTCGATATCGTGCTGACGGGCAAATGATTCGATCCCAAAATACTTGGCGAGATTTTTCTCCGATTTGTTTTGGACATCATGGTCGAGGGTGAACACGAGTTGCTTGGGATCTCTTATTTTGGTCGCTCCTATAGATTTAAACCTGCCAGAGACATGATTAGCCTGGGCACACCATGCTTCGAATTGGGAAGGGGGTGAAGACAACGTGCATACATACTTGGAGATGACTGGCCCAGTGTTATCATGCGTCATGACATGCTCTGGGCGAATCATGACATAGTCACCGGCTTTGATTACTTTTCCATTCGGGACGTCCACTGCGTATTTTTGCACGACTTTTTCGATGATAGTTTGTGGGATGACGGAGGCTGTTGCGAACAAACGGGCATATACGCGTGCGTGGGGTCGAGCACGCAACGGCGACAAACTGCAAGTGAACCGCATATTGGTCGTCGAGGTCCTTGCAAAAATGCGTTGTTTATTTCGGCTCACTGTTCGCCAATCAAACCTACTGAATTTGTCGGATCCTAAGTACCGCCTGATGGGCTGCATTCAGGGGCCAGAATACAGGGCAGACCACTCATCAAGCACTAAATGAAGCTGCGTGCGTTTTGAGCACTCTATTCAACCCCTCCCGCTTGGTGCAATTCCCAAACTTGAAGCTCGCCGCGACCTCGTCCAATTGTTCGACGCTCAACCCTTTCAGCGTTTCAGCCCATTCCTTCACCATGAACTCTCCAACCAACATTGTCCTTGAAAGTCGTGCCACTCGGTTCTCGAGGCTCCAAATGGGAGGATACAACCGTCGGTTTGCCTCCGGAACGTTTTCCTTGATAAGGCCCACGACCGGCTGGTAAATATGCTTGACATGCTCGTCGTTGGTACCCCACGCGTCGACAGCCAGGCGGAACTTGCGTTCGAGGAACTTATCAAAGATCTTCATGTAAGGCGTATCGCGGGAGACGTGGACCATGCCTTGAAATCCAACATCCTTGTACAGCCAGATAGACCAACTCAACCTGTCCTGTACATCGCAAAAACGCAGTCAGTCACGGGCCATACGAACGACAAACTGGACACGAACCGCTGCATAAATGTCAAGCTGATCCTTTAGGACGTTGTAGCGCCGCTCATTGATGTCCTCGGTCTTCTCTCCATCGTATTCCATTCGAGCGTATACAGGACCCCACTCCCCATTCCATACACAGAGACCACGTTGGTCCATCCAAGCGCGTTTGCGTTGGTATGTATCTCTCATCACTTTAATCTGTTCCGGTGACCTGTCATAAGGGGCAGGAGAAGCCGGAAATCCATACACTGCATACTTGATCCGAAAACGTCGGTCGGCATACCACCGCGATCGCAATGTGGGGACTACTCACATCATGTATGGCATATGCGGTATTTCTCCACCTTTCCTGCGCATCATCCGGGAAAGCGGAGAAGTCGATCGAGTAGGTATTTCCGTCCAAGAACAAGATGTGGTTTTCGTCGACGTTGCGAATCACTTCATAGACGCGGTCATAAAACTGAACAAGGCCGATGCCATGCGGATCCGCCGGTTCGTTCATTGGGTTATACCCAGCAACCCATGCGTTTTCTTTGTAGCGCTTAGCGATCTCCCCCCAAAGCCAAACCAGCCGATCCTGAAAATCCTTGTGTATCCAGAAGCCTAACAACCGACGATTAGCGATCACTCCGCTTGAGAACACGCCCACTTGATGTGATGTACCTGCGATGTGTACCGCCGAATCGCAGTGCCAACCACCATTTTGTCCACCTGGTGCGGTGTGCATGTCGATGATGGTGTATATCTGGTGCTTTGCACACGCATCGATGACACGGTCCAGGTGACGGAACCCTTCTGTCTTGAGCACACGCGGATTATCATCGTCCTCGAAATGCCTGTAGTTAACTGCAATCCGAATGCAATTTAAACCGAGCGATTTGAAAAAGGCCGCGTCGGGCTCCGCAAAGAAATATTCTAAAAACTGGTGGGTCACCGTAAGCCTTGGTTATCATACGGAGGGATCCCCAAGCCCAAACCTTGTCGAAGAAGAAATCTGACTTCTCCTTCCCAATAGCAGTTGCCAAGGCATCGCGGATCTGGAACTCGCAGCCGGGGTAACCTACGCAGGACGAGCATGTGAAGTATGTAATTATGATCACGGGCCGGTGTTCGTACCACTGATAAAGTTCTCCATCCTATGAGAACCCAGTTCAATCGACGACGTTATCATTGAATATTAATATGAATGCCAAGTTGATCACTCACGTCATCCATCCTCCAAGGCCAGCTCCATGAAGGACAACTTCCTTGCCTTCAGAATTGATGATCTTCGTTCCTTCCACTCGCAAAAATGAATTAGACATTTGTAACACTGGGCAGAGAAGACGAAAAGGAGAGGCAGGCACCTTCCCCGCCCTTAAATACTAGTACACTCATCCCGGGCCATTTTGGTCACCTGAGGATCTGTCCGAGAATAAAACGCCGACCTCAGGGGATGCATCGCGGTTCACTCTCCCACTCTCGGCAGTGGCGCAGATTATTTATTTGCGGCACATACGCGGATAAGTCTTTCTACCGGGGGCGCTTCATAAAACTCTTTCAGCATTGCGAGGAAAAGCTAGTTCTTTCAACGCGAAGTGATTATCCCCGCAGCAGTGCGCAGTGGTGGACGAATTCGATTATCTTTGTATCTGAGCGTCATCTCAGTCTACCGTAGAATTTTTCGCGAGCTTTTATGCCCCGTCGAGCCTCCTCGTCCTTGAGTTTGGCCTCTAATCCCGCCCATGCATTGCGGGCGTACGTTTCCGCGCGCTTCAGTGTCGCATCGAGATCAGCCCAAAGAGGAACCACAAAACATCAGTACGAACCTTGACGAGAACTCTTATTTGGTCCATGGTAGACACCTCTAACCCGACCAGTCTGAACGTCTGGAGGATAGGTTTCCCCTGGGGGAACGCATACATCATATACATCCGCAGCGGTACGGAAGCTTCTTCCTGTAACGTAGCGTCCAGGAAGTGTGTGTTCGACAACTAAGCGGGCACGAGTCAACGCGTGAGACGATACCAAGCAATGGAGTGGACGTACGACGTTGAGTGTCACGCACAACGGCCACGATTCCCTCCCGCCCAAGGATTCACCCTCATCCCAATAGTCCGTGAGCTCGAAATCAGTCGCACTGCTTACCCCCTTGGTCCGGAGCCCGCCCACCACGACGTCTCCCCCAGCGACGTCCATGTCCATCTCGACATCGTCATGCGTGGTAGTAACACCGTGCCGTGTTGGCGCCCGATACTCTACTTCCTTCGTACGCGGTACCTTGGTGTCCCAAAGCGCAGCCCGACATGCAAGCATCAGGCAATCCACAATATTGCCCCCATCCGCGAATACGACTGCATCTAGTTTTGCCGCCCAGGCTTTTTTTCCCGGTACAATAACCAGGTTGCTTGGACGGAGAGATGGATGGGAGAGCACGCTCTCCAAAAGGATCGTTAGGTCTGATTGGAAATCATCCAATACGTTTGAAGACAAGGAGGGATACGCCGCGGGTGAACTGCCCACGTCAGCGTGCCATGACATCGAGGACTATAAAATGACCCACCAAGAAACGGTGCAGACGATTCTCCCTCCCTCCTCTTCTTCGCCAACCCCAGCTACTTCGAGTTTGACCCCGACGACCACTTCCGTTCCGCCGCCTACCCCTCCAGCATCCTGTACATCCCCACTTCGACCGGATCGTCCTATGCACACCTTGGCACTCCCATTTGCAAGCGGGATCACGCCTGTCTCGAGCGCGATGGGTCGATAGTCTTCGAGTGAACGACCATCGAGTCGTAATGGTGGGTTAGAGAGAAGCGATGATTGGATATACGACTTTTCGGCTTTCGACAGGGAGATCATCTCAACGTGTGCTTGTCACTGGTCCACATCAAGCAGATGCAGACACTCTGGGCAATGACTACGAAAATCCATCCTACAGTATCTTCAGAACAATCCTTTCATCACCATAAACGCGTAAAATTTGGCACAGTTGCCCGCCGTTTCAATCGTCGCCTTGAATGCGTCCCAACTCGAGAACAGCGTCGCAATGCCCACAATGTCTAATACTACTTTCCAATCTTTCACCCCCAACGCACAGAACCCATTGCTGGTATAACACCCTGGGTGGCTTGCGAACGCCTGGTCACGGAGTGCCTGGCAGGTCGCCGCGGTAGGCGTGGTATCCACGGCATCGCCCACGAGCGCCAATTGAAGGCAGTGCATGGTGTCGAATAACCACTGCACCCCTTCAGCGTCAAACAAGGTGATGTTGTTCGTGAATTTCTGACAGTAATACTGGCCATACCCAATTGGGTATCCGTCGGGACCACAGTTGTATCTGGACTCGAGGCAATTGGCATAAAAGGCGCACTGGTCCATGGGTGGGTTCGCGCATGCTGGATCTGTTGAAGGTAGACCCAGTGCTGAGTCTTGGGCCTGTGCCAGTGGGCGGATGATGCATAGACCCGACATGAGAGCCAGAAAGTAAAGCCTACCTGCGAGTGTTAGCGTGATAAGTCGAAGGGTTCGACACAGATGAGGACTCACAGATTTCTTCCTAGAGGTACCATTGAGAGAGTTAAACAGCTTGCGAAACGCTGTGGATAACAATGGTAAGGCGAGGGCTCGTTTAAATACTCACGGAGCACGCGAGCTTGTTCCTTGCAGGCGGCTCGCCTGCGGTGCCGTAATGATACAATGCGAGACTTCCTGAAGGAGAAATCACATGGTTACAGTAAAACGTGTTGTATTCGTATTGATAGGTTATACATGACCTCTTGCGTTTACTGTAGCCTGACGAACATCTCTCTCGATTCTTGCAGTGCAGCAAGTTCCACTTCCAGTGTTTTCCGCTACAAGTTGTTTGCAGTCAGTGCGGGGCTAACGTAAAGGCTTAACGTGCGTAGCAAACCTTTTCCTCGTTGCTGAGTTGCACGGCTTCTGGCACAGTGCTCTGATAATCCTGCTGGGATATCACTTTGTAGAGCTTTTCAAGATTAAGACGAGCAAGATCAAGTTTCTTGTCACACTTGGCGACCTCCGCCTCCAGGTTCACAAGGCCCTGGTTTTGATTAACAAAAGAATATTCCAGAGCGATCTGACATAACCTACCTGCACTTGGAGATAAACTACTACAGTAGATGAAACAACGGCCGAGCCACATCCTGCTGGTATTTGAGAAGATGATGCTTCAATGACTTCTACCTTCGTGCATCCCTTGGTTAGAGCACTGATCGTAGGAATCTGAGATTCAAATAGGACTTTCTCGTCCGAGGTCTGAACGTGGATGAAGACTAGATAAAATGGTGGGCATGATTAGCTCAGACCGCTTTTGCATGTTACACACGAACGTTGTATGTTCGACTGTAAATTATACGACGCCGCCAGTGAGCGACCGGTGCGCAATGTCGCAAAGACAAGATCAAACTTCTCTTCGGCATCCACAGATCGGAAGTCCGCATCCTGTTGACACGATTGGCGAAAATCACCCAGCCCGATCAAATCAACACGACTCACGAAGGTGGGGTATTGTGATATCATGATAGAGGGGAGGTCTGTTGATCGCCTAGGCAGGCGCTGCCAGAGTTCCTCGGTGACAAACGGCATGAAGGGATGGAGGAGTCGAAGACCATAATCGAGGCAGGTATGCAATGTTTGCTGTGCCGATGTACGTACCTTGGGATCAGCCATGGGATCAGTCATGGGTTTCATTGCCTCCTGCAAATAATGAACAAGATCGCCTATGAATACAATGATAATCACTCACGATATATACGTCACAAAGTTCGTACAGCCAGAAATTGTATACATCTGTCGTGGCGGCCATGAAATTGCGCGCCTCGAGGTGTTTATTGACCTCGCCTGCAGCAAAGTTGAGTTTATGGAGGATCCATCGTTCAACGAGGTTTTCATTGCCGGTGACCTAGGCTCTTCATGAGTGTGTGGAAGAGTTTGGGTGAACGAGACTACCTTTGGCACATCGAGAGGGACGAAATCGGGCTCGAACTTAAGCATCGCGAATTTGGTCGCGTTGAAAACCTTGTTGCAGAACTTTCGATATCCTTCCACGCGAAGAATCTCGAGGTTGATATCACGGCCTAGATGCAAAGGATCACTATCAATTCCGCAGACAGACGCCTCATCGCACCTCCACCCGAATAGGCACACAAGGCAAATCGAAGACCATCTGTTCCACATTCCGGAATGCCCTTTGGGAAGTCCTTCTTCTGCCCTGCAATAGCTTTTGCGATTTCTTTGTCATCCAAGTTGCCTTCGTACAACTTTTGGTGAAGGTCTTGAAGAGGCAATCCGTGGATCACATCTAGAGGGTCAATGACGTTGCCTAGACTTTTGCTCATCTTACGTCCATGAGCGTCGCGAATCATTGCATGACAAAGGACTTCGCCGAATGGAACCTTTCCTGTAAGATAGATGCCAAGCAGAACCATGCGTGCAACCCAGAAGAATAAAATATCCCAGCCAGTCTCCAGCAAACTTGACGGGTAGTAATTTTGGAGATCAGAGGTCTAAAATGGATCAGACACGAAACACATCATGGAAAAGGACCCTTACATTTTCAGGCCAGCCCATGATGGAGAACGGCCATAAACCAGAGGAGAACCAGGTATCAAGTACATCCTCGTCTTGCTCCAGGGCAAAGCTCTTGCCCCCAGCCAAAACCTCCGCCCGTTCGGTAGCTTCTTTAATGGTACGACCTACCACCCAGTTCTTGCCATCGCTGGTCTAAAAAAGACGCAGCGGTTGAGAAAAGCGCCATGTCTAAGGATTGCTGCACACGCACATCGTTCTCTTCACCCTCTATGCGGACAAAATATGCAGGGCAACGGTGGCCCCACCACAATTGACGGGAGATGCACCAATCCTGGATGTTGTCCAACCATCTGTACCAGTCAGCTTCTGACTGCGCTGGTGTGATCTTAAGCTCTCCAACCCGGCTTCGCTGTGATGATATTAGGACCGGCGAGATACTGAAACACCTCCCGATGGATCTGCTATACCTTGATCGCCTCCTCGGCCAGAGGCTTGCATTTCACCCACCACTGTGGCTTCAAGATCGGTTCTATAATATCTCCGGATTTACTGTGCACACAAATTAAGATACACGCGTATGAATTCAAGGGAGCATTCACCTGCAAAGAGGTATCTGCATCGGGTTATCCTTTGTCTCGACGAACAGTCCAGCTTCTGTGAGCGCCTTAACGACTTCTCTCCTAGCATGGAACCGCTTCATGCCCTGTTGGTATAGTACATCACATCGGCTCCATCTATTCAAAACAGTCATTCCTACTCACCTTGAACATTTCTCCGGCGTTGGAATTTAGTGTACCATCATCATTGAGGATGCTGATGAAATCTAGGTTATGGCGTTTTCCCACCTCATAATCGTTGGGGTCATGAGCCGGCGTGATCTTCACAGCACCCGTTCCGAACTCCTTGTCAACCATTTCGTCTGGTACGATCAGTAACCGCCTGTCAACGAAAGGGTGCCTGGCGAATTTTCCATGAAGGTGCTAGAGGGACTTGAGTCTGACGTCTACGTAGGTGACGACCACACACACACCTTATAACGATTGTCCTCGGGGTGTACGGCTATGGCAGAATCACCCAACATCGTCTCTGGACGTGTAGTTGCAACGATGATTTTTTCATCTACAAGGGTGTGGGCAAACAAGAACTGTAATTTAAAGGGGGCGTACCGGATCCCTCAATGGGGTATGCAAACGATGTGATGACACCAAACTCGAATTTCTCCTTTGGATCATAACCTGGGACACTTAGCAAGGTTCTGCCCTCGAGTTGTTTTTGGTCCACCTGGATGGTGTGAACAAAGAACGGTAACTTGAATTGTCACGTATGCTCTCACCTCCAAGTTTGATAGAGTCGTATTTAGCCTCACACACCAGTTCACCAAACGATTGTCACGGTACAAAATTCCACCCTCGTGTAACCGACAAAAGTTCTCGATGACAGCTTTCGAAAGCGACTGGAATACAGATGAGATGAATGACGGTAGTCGTATGCATCCCCTACTTACGGGGTTCATGGTGAATGCAACACGGTCCCAATCGAAGCTTCCTCCGAGCCGACGGAGTTGGTTAGTGATACGCGCCTGGTAGCTGAGAAACATGAGATAGCAACTCCGTTGATGATATACAATCACCCACTCGTTCTTCCAGTCCATGACCTTGTCCAAAAATGCTTCTCTACCAAGATCGTGACGCGTCTTTCCTTCTTGTTTGAACAAACGGCGCTCCACAACGGACTGGGTGGAAATACCGGCGTGATCGAACCCTGGAACGAACAGGGTGGTCTTGCCCAACATCCGGTTCCTGACAATTCATCCTTTGACGAAGTAACGTACGAGAACGGATGGCTTACCAGCGTATCAACCCGTCCTGAATGGCTACGGTGAGCGCATGACCAATATGGAGACTGCCAGTGACATTCGGAGGAGGGAAAGGGATGACGAACGCGCCCTCAGGTCTTGCCGTACCATCTGGGGAAGTCCGCGGCTTAAAGAAACCCTGCGCTTCCCACCAATCGTACCAAGCAGCTTCGACGACCTGTGGGTTGTATGCAGTAGCCATTGGTTGGCTCATGTCTAGGCACACGAGTGGGTGAGAGACAAATGAGTATGACGCTGCGAGGCACACCTTTCTTTTCACCCATGGGCGTTGTGTTGACGAACGCGGGTTCTTCTGCTTTTCTCTCTTTCTCTGCCTTGGCTTTTTTCTCGCTTGCTGTGGTGGGTGCAACCTGCTTGAGCTGCTTCGCGGCGAGCTTGGCTTCCTTTTCCTGTCTCTTGGCCTCCTTCTTGACTGTCTTGTGTTAGTGGATGGATCCAGCGTTAAGATGTAGGCCGCCTCACCAGAGCTTTTCGACGGAGCCGCGTCTGTTACGGGTGCTTCTGAGGTCGGATCGCTTGGAGTGGGGGGTTGAGCACCTGCGGAAGACATTTTTGCTAGGGATTGTGCACGTATTGGACAAGATCGCTTTGGGATGAGATGGTGGAGATATCGATGTCTGCAGAGTGCATTTAACATCCGAGATTCCGATCGAGTCACAAACCAAAGTCATTTCTTAGGTAATCTATCTACATAACATCCCACTGGACCATCTCTTCAATTGCCAGCGCGACCCCCGATTTCTGACCCATCGTTTCCTCTACGTTCCCCCTCTACGGGTTTCATACGACCGAGGAACAAGACAGGGACACAGTGGTGGGTGGTGACGTGCTACACACAGGACCAGAAGTCCACTTCGTGCGCTCCCTTGCCGACCAACGACTCACAGGTACGACGCGATGCCGGCGGCCGACTTTGTAACATTCTCCTTTCATTCGGATGACATGGTGGAATGCTTCGATGAAGTGGAGAAGGAGAGGCAGCCTTGCATATGCCTCGGCGATTTTGGAGCTCCTCGTCCCCAAGCCTTCCGCTCACCCTCCCCCAGACATACCCGCCAGTCCTTCCGACTCCGCCGTCGTTGATCCGGACGAACCCATCATTAGCGAACCTTCACCCTCAAGACTAAAAGCCCCGATAGAAGCGCATCGTCTGGAGATGCTTCTGTGTTGACCAGCTTTGGCGCAGGGGAGTGACAATGTCAAATTTCATCTATGGCAATACGTGGGCGTCAGAAATCATAAGGATTCAAGGGTTCGTCAACTTTAATACTACTCTGCTGCGCCTAATTACTGACCTTGAAATATTTAGAGCTAATACTTCTTAGCAGACTAGTGATTCGTGCGAGGGTTTTTTTTGCAGGTCCCATCAATCCGGCCTGCGCTCGGAGGCAAGACAGGCGCAGGTCGGTCAATACAACGACCCCCGGGTATGTTGATTGCTCCACTGCTATCATTAAAACTCATCCCAAGGTGCTAACATAGAAGTCGTTCGCGTCATACAGACCCCTCTCTTCCAAGTGTGATATCAGAGTGCATGGACCTTCAACCTGGCCGTAAAATTAATACCGACTTTCGGGGTATGGCAACAAATCCGGTGGAATCGTGCAAGGCATGCTAGGTCATCAGAAAATTTCATGGACATTCCATTTCGCCTGTATTCCCCATTAAAACATCCTATCGTAGGTTAAGAAGACTCATGCCAAATTCATATTTAATCAAGATCAACCTCATCTGTCTTCCCTGATTCGACAACCCTGTACATTCCCCCGACGTCGTCCCGCCAACTTCTGCGCCTGGGAATCATTAGTTGTCACACGTCAAGGGTATTGAGTCAAATAGAACTTACCAATGACCGCTCAAGCCAGGGTTGTTCCATAGGTTGTAGAGATTGTTCGCGTACGCCTGGCGCTCGCTCAAGCCGTTCAAGCCGTGGTTGTTCAAAAGGGCATGCAGGTTGTTCATATATGCCTGACGCTCGCCCAAATTGCTCAGGCCATGCAGCGCGTCCATGTACGCCTGACGCTTGCCTAGACCCCTCAACCCGCCGTTGTTCAACAGGTTGTGCAGATTGTTCATGTATTCCTGGCGCTTGCCCAAGCCACTTAACCCAGGGCTATCTAATAGATCGTGTAGGTTGTTCATGTAGGCTTGGCGCTTATCCAGACCCCTTTATACCCATTAGTATAGATCTAGCATCATCTCATCGAGCACGTACTGGACGGCCTGGAGAAGCGCGTTGGCCTCGTCTTGTGTCATGAGACCCTGCTGGACAGAATCATCGATAATGCTGGTGAGCTCGGACGCGGCGTCCTGCCGTTTGCATGCGCCAGTCTCCGAGCAAAATCCAAGAATGAGAGCAGGTCCAATCCCGTAGCTAGATGACGTATTCTTTGATACAAGGTGCTCGGCTGTGCCACTGTCGGACGTCAGTAACTGACAATCCGATCGTCTGCGAATGACTCACTGAGGGGCGTCGGGAATGGCCATGACCGGTGCCACAGCGGCGGTAATGAAAGCTACAGCAAGTACTGCACGGGAACGCATCTTGATATCTTGATAGTGTTGTAGAAGCAGAAATAGTCGATCAACGAAAGAATGATGGGCCGTTCAACAGGTTGCAGGAGAACACAGAAAAAGGCTAACGGAAAACAGATTTCGAGATCAAACACCATCGTAGAGATGTATTGACTTACTAGCCAGTACCTGTGAGCCGAACGAATGGAAGAAGGCTAATGAACCGGGAGGAAAGAGCTGGTATTTATACGCTGCGAGGGACGTGTTAGTGGTCCTCGTAAAGGCTATGTATTGCGATCATGATCATTGATGGCCCGATATGTTGCTGAGAGCAAAGTTCCCAGAAATCGGTTCCTTTCCCTGCATGCATTGCTGGAGCTATCAGATGATCGGGGTAGTAAACCATTGGCGCTTCAGGAGCCTTGGCTTGGTTCATGGCAAACTCTTGCAAACGGTAAGTAGCTTCAACCGTAGTGATAAGCAGATAGTGTTTGCCAGCACCCGGGCTGAGATCCTTGCAATCGAGCTAAAGGAGACCCGTTGCTAGCAGATGGCTCACACAGCATGGTGGTGTACTTACAGTTATTGCCTTCTGGTCAATCATATTGGTAGTGGCAGACCACTCACTGGCACGACCTGACAGCACATCAAAATTGAAAATGATAACCCAGATGTTGGAATCTTTCCACATGTCTCTCTGGTGAATGTGGAAGATGCCTTCGCTCCATCAACTTGAAGTACCATGGCAAAGTTGGTGATAGATCCGGGCTGTCTAATTGTTATTCCGAACATCATCGCTGTTGGTCCTGATACAATGTGACCATCTTTGTCCAATCTTCTCAAAGACAGTCCCCATCTATTGCTCGCGTCGGATCCTCAGAAGCATCGTGAAGTTCCGTGGGGCCGTCGCTCAGGCTGACTGTTGTGGACATCGTCGTTTCAGGCACTCTTGCCAGTGGAGGTGGAAAATCCGTCGCTTCGGACGTCTGCACTGGCCGTGCAGGCTCTCCTCCCTGCAACCTTTGACGCGTTGTCGCTCACTTGCGTCTCTAACTCGTTGCACGGTCGTGAGATGGCAAAGTAGCTGCGAGGTATCGGGATGGCAGGGGTTGTACTATCCGTTGCGATTCGCGAACGGTGCGCGATGTCGGCGGCCAGTCTGAAACCTAATGACACGTCAGCCACACTTGGCGCCTTCGACTTCCACGACTGGGCTTTTTGTCTTTGAAGTACCGGCTTTCTACAACGGCAAAACGTTGCGTGACCCCACAACTACCAGCATTCCCGAGTTCTGCAAGCGCACAGCTCATGAAACTTATCGCGTCTCTCCGATGCAATCCAGAGACATCGGGTGGCGGAGGCATTTGTTCCTTTGGGGCAACAGGCAAAGCAATCATTGAGGCATTCCTGGATGGGATGATTTTCTTGGCCCTATCTATAGCATCGAACGGCAACATTTATAGGACCAGGAACGTCGACGCGAGCCTTACTGCAATTGCGGAATGCCTCCGTAAGATCGTAGCGCGTCAACGTTGTTGACCCTCAGGTTTCTGGCCACCACCCAATTGACGCATCCAAGCCTGTACGTGAGATGGATGTACAAGATTGGGCGGCACTTGTATGTGTATTCGATTCATGGCCATTTGCACCTGATGTTAGTCCGCGATTCCAGCCCCTGGACTGATATACTGACGTGTCGCATGATTTAGGACTTGCTTATAACAGATCGATGTTCTCGTGAAGACAAAATTCGAGACCATTGGAGACGATTGGGTGAGTATAATCCACTACATTCTAGCCTTGGGTGGTCGTTTGGTGGGACGGGTTCTTGCAAATGGCGTAAGAATCTGAAGAAGGGCGTTCGTCTGTCGATTTCGAGCGAAGAGAGAGGTACAGGACAGGACAGATGTCATACTAGTAGCCCGGTAGAGCAGTGGCTCAGCAACCCAGCGGAAGAACATGGTGCAGTAACCATTAATGCGAAGTGCTAGAGCAAAGAAATTCGCGATATGAGTCAGATGACCTGACCGAGGGTGTCGAGAGTCCACTTAGACTGAGTAGGCCAAGGTAAGTATTCTTTAGCTGTGTCATATTGGTCCTATACATCAGTGAAGAAGGGACGAAAGGACTGTAGGAAAGAAACATATGTCAAGATTAATATTGCGCGGTGTTGACAACTTTGCTACCATCAAACAATACATTATCACTTCCTGGCCCATTGATCACATGTACAGAACATTATGACATAAAAAACCATCGGACTATGCTGATGCAGTCACCGTGACTGGTGCATTTACAGCTACCAGATTCTCAGCTCCTGCGGGGCCAAGAACCGCTGGAGGAAGTTCTTTCGGGGGGATATTTAGGGCTTCCGCAGATCCAGAAGGGTGGTTCATCTTGGCCTTTTTCTTCTTCTTGAGCAGGCCTATTAGATTTCAGTTCAGCAATCGATCCAATCAACTCGGAGGGGTGTACCGACCGGTAGATACAGCGGTCTTGACATTGTCAATAATTTCTCGACTTTCCTCCAAGTACTCAGTGTCGTCAAAACGATGCTTCTTCCCGGCCGAAGCATCAGGATCTGCCGAAGCAATCTTTTTCTCCAGGTTTTCTAGCTTTGCCTTTTTGGCTTCGGCAGTAGCTTTCTTGCGTTCCTCCTCGTTTTCCATATAGTTGACCAGACTGGTCAGAAGTCAGACACAATACGTCGATAAGCGGAGGTAATAAAAATACCGTTTGGCAGTCTTGATGGTGCTAAGCCTGCGACCGCTAAGGTCCCTGCAGGAATCGTTGTTGCTCGTCTTCTGACTACTCATACGACCCCCGGCGGCACGGAGCTGCGAGCCAAAGCCACCTTTTCCACCACGGAGGCGGGGAACGATGCGTAGAGTGACAAGATCCGACGATTCGCCATGTAGCTCGAAAACACGGGTAGATGGCGTGAGTGAGCCGCTGTATGAGGATATGTACAGCACATCGGAGGCGGGCAAGTCGGGATAACGGTCGCTTAGAAGGTCGTACAAGTCATCTACGCATGTGTCTGAAGGGACGCGGAGAGACAGAGTAGGGAAAGGGGGGAATGTGGAGAAGAGGACGCTCGTAGACATGGCGGAAGGATGACAAGACGAGTGTACAAGAGCTTCCGAAAATAACAAGAGCAAACAGATAAATGAACTTATAAATAAGTAATTACATAATTGGAGGAGATCAAATCGTTTATTGAGGGGCATTTAACGGGCTCGGACGGAAGTTGCAACTTGCACCATAACGACAATGTTGAACATTCTTGACCAGCAATCGCCGCTTTTCGTCTGGCCAGTCCAGTTTTGTGCTGCGATAACACTAGCCACATACGTGTTGTCCGTCATCACCGGAAACGTCTCCCAAGTGGACAGAGTTTGGACCTTCCTCCCCGCTATCTACACCGCCTACTATGCGCTGCTCCCACTTTGGCCTCGTACTTGGCAGGCATTCCTCTTTCTCTTCCCATACACCCCAGAAACAGTTCATGACGCTTTCGTGGACACGTATAGTCCTCGTGCCCTCCTCATGCTCGCTTTAGTCGTGAGTCGTTTATATGTTTGTTGGGAGCTGTCTAATGCGCAGTATCTCAGGTCACTTGGATGCTCAGGTATGTAGTGACTCTTATATAAGTTTATGACCTCTCAAAGAACGATTCACAGGCTCTCATACAATACATGGCGACGTGGACTTTTTGGATGGTAGGTGCTATGAAAATTAAACCGAGGTTCATTCCTCACTGTTTGTTTGGATTAGGAATGACGAGGACTACCGCTGGCAGATCGTTCGCAACAATATTCCTCCTTGGCTGTTCCAGGTCCTCAATCTTACGTTTGTCGGTAAGCCAGATTATAGTTGAGGGTGTGCGACGCGCTGACCACTCAACTACATAGCTGTGACTCAAAACATTATTCTCTTGCTTCTTGGTGTCCCTACCAAGATTGCGGTGACTCAGCCTCATACAGGGCTTGGGGTTTCGGATTACGTTTTAGGCACGCTTGGATTTCTCACCATATTGATCGAGTTCATCGCGGACAATCAGCAGTACTCGTATCAGACCTTCAAGCGTTCGGGGAAATTGAATCCCGATGAGTGGATTGGAGCCCGTATTGCTTGGACGAAGCGAGATGTCCAGAGGGGGTTCGTTACAAGGGGGTTGTGGGCGTGGTCGAGGCACCCCAACTTTTTGTGCGAGCAGAGCTTCTGGGTAGGTCGTCATGTGGATGGATGGAGTGATTGAGCTGACCACGGTTAGGTGATGATCAACCTGATTCCGCTCGTGTGCGCGGATGGGCCTTGGGGACAAGAATGGCCCGGATCGGTTCAATCACTGGCGCCATTACTTCCGAGTCTTGTGTTGTGTGCGCTGTTTCTTCCGTCGACCAGGCTCACGGAGTCAATTTCGCTGTCCAAGTACCCTGTCGCGTACAATGCATACCGGAGCCGCGTTGGGATGTTTATCCCGGTTTTCACGTTGATGCGGGGCGCGCTTTTGAGCGCGCAGGGAAAGAGGCAAGAGGTAGATGAGATTGTGTACGGCCAAGGAGGCCAGAAAAAGATGGAGTGATACTTTGATAATAGTTTGTATGAATCGGCGTAAATCGGATTCGGTTAGACGTGTTCGGCCGAGCTGCCAAGGTAGAAAAAGAGACGGAGATGAGTCGAGCGGGGTTGACTTGCAACGATGGCCTCGATCGCACTGCGTCTCTCTTCTCGCTCTCTCCGCGCCCTTGCTCGTCGCGCTCCTCGTAGCGTGCACGCAGCCGCCTTTTCTTTCCTCGCACGGCCTGCCGTCGCGTCGCGTCCCGCTATTCAGGTAAATTTTCACCAATGAAAAACTGGCTTTTTTTAGCTGACGCGTAGCATAGACCGTCCCTTCACGCGGTGTAAAAACTCTCAACTTTGCAGGCACAGAGGAGGTCGTCTACGAGCGCAGCGACTGGCCCCTCGCTAGACTCCATGAATACTTCAAAAACGATACCCTCGCCCTCATCGGCTACGGCTCTCAAGGTCATGGTCAGGGTCTGAATGCCCGCGACAACGGTCTTAACGTCATTGTTGGTGTTCGTGAAGCCGGCGAGAGCTGGAAACAGGCTATCGAGGATGGCTGGGTCTGTTCATCTCTTTCCCGTCTGCTCACAATCTCAACCCTGTTCCGTAGATACCCGGTGAGACACTCTTCCCCATTGAAGAAGCCATCAACCGCGGAACAATCATCATGAACCTCCTTTCCGATGCTGCCCAATCATCAACTTGGCCCACCGTGGCTCCCCTCATCACAAAGGGCAAGACGCTCTACTTCTCTCACGGTTTCTCCGTCGTCTACAAGGATGACACCCATGTCATCCCTCCCTCTGATGTGGACGTCATTCTCGTTGCACCAAAGGGTTCAGGTCGTACCGTCCGCACTCTTTTCAAGGAGGGCAGGGGTATCAACTCCAGTATCGCCATCTTCCAAGACGTCACTGGCAAGGCAAAAGAAAAGGCTGTCGCCCTCGGTGTTGCCATTGGCTCTGGCTACATGTACGAGACCACCTTCGAGAAGGAGGTCTTCTCAGACTTGTATGGTGAACGTGGCGTGGTATGTCTCTCTTCTATAGTTTGACTTCGGTGTACTCATCGGCTTGAACAGCTCATGGGTGCCATTCGTAAGTCCACTTGTGTGTATTACCAATGACTCCGTCTCAAGTGACAATAGAGGGCTTGTTCTGTGCACAATACAAGATTCTCCGTGCAAATGGCCACACCCCTTCGGAGGCATTCAACGAGACCGTTGAAGAGGCTACTCAGTCTCTCTATCCTTTGATCGGTCAGAAAGGGTGAGTGTTTGCGCCTTTTGGCACCGTGATGTCAAACAAATCGTTTCTCTTCCGACAGCATGGACTACATGTACAACGCTTGCTCCACTACTGCCCGTCGCGGAGCGCTTGACTGGGCCCCCATCTTTGAG
This sequence comes from Zangia roseola, assembly GCA_038090095.1. Lineage (NCBI taxonomy): Eukaryota > Fungi > Basidiomycota > Agaricomycetes > Boletales > Boletaceae > Zangia > Zangia roseola. Next base: position 29,143 of record JBBPMD010000001.1, read on the forward strand.
AAGGCCAACCTTCCTATCTTTGAGAAGCTCTACGAGAGTGTCAAGAACGGTACCGAGACCCGCAAGTCCTTGGAGTTCAATGGCCGCGCGACGTACCGTCAAGACCTCGCCAAAGAGCTCAAGGAGATTGACGACCAGGAGATCTGGAGAGCTGGTAAGATCATCATGTCCTATCTTAGTACAGCCACTGAGCCCATCTTTTCTAGGCAAGACCGTTCGTTCTCTGCGCCCCGACTACAAGGCCGAGTAGTCGATTGGCATTACTTTGTGATACCCTCCATAGGCCCTTGTTTTTTTGCTATATTTTTGCGCACAGTTGTTTCGTGCTCAGAGCAAAAGCACCATTGGTGCAGTCGAGTAGACATTGAATCTTTATGTACAGTATTATTGCAAGCAATGTGATGAGGTGTAATGACAACGATCACCCAGCACTCCAAAATAGGCGGTCGATTATTGCAACTACCACCTCCGAGCAAGTCACTCATCTGAAGCGACCATGGACAAGGACAATCGTGACGATTTCACATTCGCCAAGCTTTCTGATCTCAAGCTACCGTTAACTTTTCGCATGTATGCACTGGCACTGTTCGGGTCGGAGTCCAGCAGCTTATACCCAACGAATCTGCTTCAGCTCACAATTAGAAGGAACAAGACCACACAAGTCGGTCTCGGACGTACTGGAGAATCCAGAACTCAGGTTTCACGGCGCTCAATCTTCGTACGCCTCCCTCTCGTCTCTCGTCTCCCGACTGATATCGAGTCAGGTCGCTCTCCGACCTCTATGTCACCTGTCAGCTCGTCGCTGACAACAAACCCCTGACGATACCCTTCCGGACGTCTTTCAAGGCATTCAAGACCAACTACGCGTACGTACCGCTCCGAGTACCCTGCCTTGCCTAACCCACCCGGTATAGCTGGAACGAATGGGTCACGCTCCCGATACACTATTGCGATCTCCCGCTGAGCTCGCAGATCACGTTTACTGTGTGGGATATCGGCGGTCCACGCGAGGCGGTTTCGGTCGGTGGCACGACGTTTAGACTGTTTGGAAAGAAATGGTGCGTTCGGGTTGTCGGTGTGCATATCTCACGCGTTCATCACAGTCCAGGACGCTGCGAAGAGGTAAGCACAGGCTCTTGTTGTGGCCTGGGAAAGAGGCAGATGGGTCAATGGAGAGCACGACGCCGAGCAAACTGGGAACAAGGGACGAAATGGGTCGGTTGGAGAAGGTTCGTTTACTTTCCCAATCGACGCCTCTTCTGACTCAGACCACGTTACATACGTTAGCTCGTGAAGAAGTATGAACGGGGAGATCTCCCAAAGTCAGATTGGCTTGATAAAATGTCATTTCGGAGAATGGAAGAAGTACATGCTGTGAGTGCAGGTTCAGAAAGAACGATACCTGTGCTGAACCGCAGCAGGCCGAGACCGCAAAGTCGGAAAACATGTTCCTATATATCGACCTGCCTCGTTTTGACTTTCCAGTGATCTTTAGCGAGCCGGCGAGTACCCCGGAATATGAGAGATGGGTCATGAGGCTGATGTGAGCCTGAACAGGAAGCTCAAACGATGCCGTCAACTTCCACTGCACCGACGGCGGTCGCTCAACCGCCCGCCGCACCTGTTCTTGCACCCACATTTTCGTCTGATCCTCACATCTGGGCGGTCCTGGATCCTGAAATGGAGCGCGAAAATCCAGTAGAGGACAAGCACCGTCGTTTAGTCCGAAGTCATCGGAGTAGTCCATACGACCGCGAACTCAAACCAAATGCCAAGATTAGGGACGAGCTCGGGGTGAGTGTCCACCTCCATATCGGTTTGCGAGCAAATCGTCGACACCATTGCCCTAGGAAATCCTCAGTTACCCGCCCTCGCAACCGCTGACGTCCGAGGAGAAGGACCTGATCTGGAAGTTCCGTTTCTATCTCGCAAGAGACAAGCGCGGATTAACCAAGTTCCTAAAGTCAGTCACATGGAGAGATCCATCGGAAGTCAAGCAAGCAGTCGAAGAGTTATTACCTATGTGGACCGAGGTAGATACTGACGACGCGCTTGAGCTGCTGGGTCCCAACACCGTAGACTCACGTGTAAGGGCGTTTGCGGTCAGGCAGCTGAGTCGCGCCGACGATGATGTGATTATGCCCGTCTCCTATTATCGTTGTCGCGCTGTTATTGATGGACATGCTTCAGGAACTCATGCTGTATCTACTCCAGCTCGTCCAAGCGCTCAAGTTCGAGAGCGCCGCAAGCGATCAGCGATCGTCACGATCGACGACGAGTGCAATATCATACGATGACAGTGGACTGTCTGACTTTTTGATTGCACGGGGAGTGAAGAATCATGTGCTGGGTAACCGATTATATTGGTATCTCATGGTGGAGGTCGCTCTAGAGGACAGGACGGTGGCAAAGATGTACGGTAGAGTGGTGTTCAAGTTTCTAAGCAAGATCCTCGAGGTACGCACGTCCCGCACCCTGTGACCGACTCCATATTTACGTTCCCTCACAGTCGGAAGGCGGCAGCGAACGCCGCGAGCTCATGCGAAGACAAGGTATCATGGTGGAGACACTGGCGAAGCGCGCCAGAGACATCCGAACATCGAAGGATCCTCGCCCGAAGAAGATCGAAAAGCTGCGCTCGTTCATAAACGATTCCAAGAACGGCCTCATCAACATTGCCCCGCTTCCTCTCCCCCTCAATGCGCGAATCGAGATCACGGGCATTAACGCGGACAAGTCATCCGTGTTCAAATCCAATCAATTTCCATTCTTACTCTATTTCCAATGCGTGGACGGGTCAGAGTACCCAGCCATGTTTAAGGACGGTGACGATATGCGGCAGGACCAACTGGTGTTGCAGTTGTTTACGCTCATGGACCAGTTGTTGCGCAAGGAGAATTTGGACTTGAAGTTGATTCCGTATGACGTCTTGGCGACAGGACCGCTACAGGGTATGGCGCAGTTTATTCCCAGCAAGACCATCGCGGCGATCGTCAGCGAACACGGAACGCTGCTCAACTACCTGCGCGCAAGCCACCCAGACGAAGGAAGCGTCGGCACGTATGGGGTGGAACCGAACATTATCGACACGTTCGTGCGTAGTTGTGGTACGTCTTTTCCCACAGCATAATCCGAGAACCGCTATTAAACCAAGCTGTAGCTGGTTACTGCGTCGTGACGTACCTACTTGGTGTGGGAGATCGCCACTTGGATAATCTATTAGTCACTCCGGATGGTCCGTTTTCATTATTATTGCTTCTGTTCGGAAGGACGCTCAAAAAATCACCGATTGCAGGACATTTCTTCCATGGTACCCACCAGGGTCCTTTTTTGTTGTGTGCTTGCTAATGCTGCCTGTTCCAGTCGACTTTGGTTACATTTTGGGTCGTGACCCGAAACCGTTCCCACCTCCCGTGAAGGTATGCAAAGAAATGGTTGATGGCATGGGTGGCGCACAATCCACGCACTATGCACGTTTCAAAAACTTTTGTTTTACAGCCTTTTCCATTCTGCGGAAGAGCGCCAATCTCATTCTGAATCTTGTTGCGCTCATGGTCGATGCGAACATCCCCGATATCAAACATCGTGATGTGCACGAACAAATCCAGGAAAAGTTTCGCCTCGATCTAACAGAAGAGGAAGCCATCAAACATTTTGAGGCGTTGTTGAACGAGACGTCGTACTTCACGGTCGTGCTCGATCGGATTCATGATTTGGCACAGTATTGGAGGAGTTGAAGATACCGTTCCTGTAGGTTGTAACGCCCTGAACAGGGATTCGCGCAGGGTCAAGGGTACGGGGTGCTGAAGAGGCGAACTCTCCAAGACTGCGTAATAGTGGATAATATTTTTAACCATGCAGCATACCACGAGGATCGCTGGTTATAGGTGTGAAGCAAATTTACGGAAGTACGACTCATTTCGAAAGTACTTGTGCCTCGTGTAGCGGGGTGGCGACGAAGGAGATGTATAATGATCGCGGGTGTGACAGGGTACAGTAACGAGGATCGCTTGGCTATAGGGTATGAATGAGGGCTTCTAACCTGTTGCAACTTTACGAAAGTGCACCGCAAACCCCGTCCACTCGGGGTACTAAAAGTACCGACATGGTCCAGGCAGTGGCAACAAATGAGTGTGTGATGGAACGGTATGTTATCAGATTTGAACATCATGCGCCCGGCTCAATAATAGGAACAATAAACTAGAAATGAATTATGTGAGGACGGAAAACAACACGGTCTTGACCGTCGATTTTTTTTCTGTATTGGGTCCGCCCATGCCATGGCTGTGTCATTCGGTGGGCGAGCACGCCGATAAGAAGCCTGAGCTTGGCGGGTTCGCAGAGAATTAAGCGCGGGGACCTTGGAGAAGATGCATGCATGAAGCCTTGTGTCGAGCCGATAACGAGGAAGGAGGATATGTGCAATGCGCCACGCCACGATACGCATGGATCGCGATCACACGGCATCCGATTGGAGGGGTGGAGAATATTGGAGCCGGCGTCTGGGAACCACGCCAGTCGTATTGTTCCTGTTGGGGTATGCCGCTGATCGAAGCGGCGAGATCGCTGGCCGGGAAGTCCGAGGCCCAGGTAATGGCGGATCGAAACCATTTGATTTGGATGTGGTGGTCGTCCCTCACGATAAGCTAACGCGTGTCAACGGCCTTGCTAGAGAGGGATAGGCGAAGGCTAAGCATTGTACCATGCTCATAACCAAGGTTGTGTGGCACTCCCTTCTTCGAACACGTTTGCTCCGATTGCGATCGTAATATGTTACTAGCATCACCTCAGCATCCAATTTATGATTCAGCGGAAGTCGCCGCTGGGCGTTGGGTGATGGTTCGAAGGTCAAACGAAGGTTAGGTTGAGCATTGCCAACGGGTGACTTGGCAGGAGAAAACTAATGGTTGGTTGGGCCATGTCAACTGCGAGGTGGGGGTACGAATCGAAATGGCAACTTTGATGTCGTGTTCAACGGTAACGGACAAGTTTGAAGGCCGGCGAGTCCGATCGTTGCAGGGTACACGATGGGAGGACCAACTCTTTAGTCTGAAATGACTACAGACCTCAACCACGCAGCCTTGCCAACATGACGCCGTCACCTTGCGCCTGCGTTACGTTCCGCGTCAAAAGCTTCTCTCAGCAAAAGGTCGATTCAGAACCACTCCAGGGCTGACATGATTCATGTGCCATGTGACTGGAGTGGTGGGCACGTTCAGGGCTCGGAGATACTTATTCGTTAGTTGACTCGGATACTGCTACGGCGGCGTGGAGCCGTTCCATCATCTTCCAGGGAGTTGGGAGGGGTTCGGCTTATGGCATGTTTACCGACAGCTCTGTTGTGAAACCAAGGATCTGCGACCGTAGCGACCCTGGCATGCCATCCGCCGCCGGGCCGGCGCTTTCCGAAACGTGCACGCACTGTTCCGCCTTGCCAATGTACTGTCGCCAAACCAAGTCGAGTTGTAAACGCACTAATCCTGGTGACCACAGCCAACAGCCATCATTTCTCCGACTTCTCTTGCATCAGCGTTACACTACCACCGGTATTCCGGCATTTCTAACCAAACAGGGACCGCCGACTTGGACTTCGTTGACTTCCTGATCACTGATATGCGCATCATCATCACTCGCATCCTCCAGGCTGAAATCTTTGGAGGTGGCGCAGTCACTCGAAAGCTTCCATAACAGGATTCGCCTTCAGGGCGTCCCTAACATCTATGATGCGGTCAAGTAAAAGTACCCCGGTCCGAAATCCATAGCACTGGATGGTTTGGGCGTTTTCCAGCACGTAACGCTTACCAAGGTATGTTTCCAACTTACATGCACATCGTGATTTGATCGCTGCGGAGCCCCGCCATCATACAGTACAAGGGAAGCCGATTCAAGCGTTAAGTTACGATCACAATCGACATTATGTTTTCGCTCGAATTGGAACCGACAGGGTCCTCTGGTCGTTCCACCTCCACGCTGGCCAATTCCAATAGCTCGGAAGCTCTCCGACGCCAATGGATTTCATTCTTCTTTGTGACGCCTCCATCCCCTTCTACCCGTTCACATGGTCGTTTGGAGAGGTCTCCACGATGGTATCTGAACACATAAATACCATCTAGACGATTGCAGATGGGGCATCGACAACACCATTAGTGCCCCTCATCCTACCATCGTGCGCTAATTCCCTCACGACCCACGCATACAATGAGTCAAGACCCGCGTTACAACCCCGACTTTACGGATGAGGTCAGCCTGGGTTAATTCAGCTGACGGGAGATGATATTGACCGTATTAACCTTAGGATGAGCAGATGTTGTTGCATTATGCGTCTGTGGCGGCCCATCCTCAAAATCGCTACCACATCTGTTACTGGATGACACCCCATGGGGTTTGCAACACGGACATCCTAGGCCATGACCTTTCAGAGCATCTGCGCACCCATCATGGCGTTACCGGTCCGGACAAGGCACAAGTCAGGTGTCTCTGGCCTAACTGCACGGGTGAAATGAAGAAAGAGAGTTTGGCGAGGCATATCCACGAAATCCATTTCGAATGGAAGTATGTCTGCCCAACCTGCTCGGAGCGGTTCACTCGCAACCACACGATGCAAGTACACATATCTAGGAAGCACTGAGTCTCAGTGAAAGCTGGGTATGACCTGGAATGGTCCAATCTTACAAGTTACCACGTATGACCCATATGATTAGATATGATACAAACCTCCCATTGTAATGTAATCAGTATTTCGCATTGTACGTGTCGCACACTATGCGCATGAAATCGCGCACATTCTACACACTTTGCGCACGCATCGCACACGATCCAAGACACGATCAAACACTTTGCGTTCATGTCGCCTGCAATTGTGCTTATATAATCACATCTCCTTCCCATCCGAAAATCATGCAGGTGCGAATAAACTGATTTGCACAAGCGCTATTCGAGCGGAAACCTTGCAATCTCGCCATCTCACTTTGCCTCGCCGTCTCACCCTCATCACCCCATCCCCTCCTGTCAACTGCCCTTGCCGTCCTGCCCTCGCCCTTGTCATCTCAGCATCTCGTCACCATCCTCGCTGTCTCGCCCTCGCCATTGTCGTCTTAGCATATTCCCCATGTCCTTTGATCTCGTACCGCATTTGAATGCGCCAGTCTTTGACCATTCCAAAGGCCCCTCTCCCGACCTCACCTGCAACCTCGGGTCCTTCGCTGTCCCCGCATCCCAACGTAGGCCCGGGATATCCGCGTCCTCTTAAGCTTGTCAACCACGGTGCTCTATCACCCAGCCCTAATTCCTCCGCCGAGTCGAATCAGTCCCCTCGGGACGCTTCAGCCCGGCAAAAAGCTCCCACGACCTGGTCATGTATTAACATACAATTGAAACGTACATGACCAACTCAAGATTTGTACTGTCTCGTTCACTGGATCTAATCGCGGACCGGCCTGCAGATGCTCTTCATGCCATCGTCAACAGCGGGTTCTGCACTTCCATGTTCAGTCCTGTCGCCACTCGGTCGCATTCGCCGCTGCTCAGTTCAATTCCGGGTCCAGACGGTTTTCGTCCGAGGTCGAGGACAGGAACGGGTATGCTCTATTGGACGAATTTGAGTGTGGCCGCTCCACCCGCGAGTAAGATGAGAGTTCCATGCATACTATACTTTGTTGACTCAGGCACAGCACGAATATGATCCAGTATTATTCTAATATTACGGGCTAGATACATCACATCTGATCATACCCAGCCATACCCCGCCATACCTAGTTCTAACAAGGGGTATTAGCTACTAATCAACGTTCTCATCCGTCGTGAATATGTGCAGGGGACAAATTGAAATGAAAACAAGCGGTCGGAGTACCTTGACGCGTGGCTTGGCAAGCTGTGCCCGACTAAAATTATTTCCGCGTGTCATTTTGATCTCTTATCACCATGTATAACGTGATCGAAGTTGGCGCAGGTTCAAGCGTTCATTAACGTTCATTTGCCAATTTGCCAACCTCTGGCGCGTCGTTTTGGACCACACTGGCACCAAGACAACGCACTCCGTAACCAGGCTGTGCGGATGGAACATTCAATGTGATGTTCGTCGCGTTTTGACGACCTTACAGGTACTTACAAACGAGGCTGCCGGTGGTTTCCTCCGAGATTCTCGTACTGTCTGAGGCAGTGAGGCTTGCCGATCCGCTGGGAACATCCTCCTTTCCGACGGGGTACCAATACAGCAACGTTACTGATCGGTGTTCCTCTCCCGTAAAAACCATTCGACGACATGCCCGTCCCCTTCGATGCGGTCGCGGCGTGGGCGGGGTTACTGTGTCCGTACGCTAGTGTAAAATGAATCTCGTTGGCGGGAGAATTTTGATGATGAAACCCATTAAAATGCTCCAACCCACGTGCAGCAGCCTGGGTCTACTCTGGACGAGGTAACGTTATTCCTTCACAGCTTTCCACGTTGTCAATTCCAACCCTCAGCCTTGCTTCCCATTCCACTGTAGAGCCAAAATGCCCGAAGAGTCTCGCAAGGCTCCACACGACATATACGCCAGACACTTGATCTCGCACCGTGGATATCCCTTGTTCATCCCGGATTTGAAGATTCAGCTCCCGAAGGACTATCAAGATCATGGGCTCAAGATTGGGGATGTCGGCTACGTCGTTCCTGGACAAGGCTGTTTCGAGGTCCTCTTTAACATATGCCTACCGCTCGATCACGACCTTCATCGAGCCAAGCGCCTCCCCAGGAACTTCCAACCGATCACTCTTGATGATGCTGATATTGCAAGCTATGTTGATAAGGAGGACGCTGGATGCGTAATTTCCTCGACTTCCGTCACTAAGATAGAAACCAATCCTACTGAGCAACCGTGCGTCTTCCTCAGTGGCAACCGTTGACAAGAACCGCAGATGGGAAACTCATAACAGTGATCTTGCAGATCCGACTACAATTTTACGTTTTCCTCCAGTGAAGGCGCGCTGCTGATCCTCCCGCAAGGTGCTGACCAGCACACGCTCCAATGTGACCGCTTATTTGGAGAATACGCGAGGCAACATGCGGTTGAATGGTACAGGTTTGTCGAGGAAGATCTCAAGAGGACGATTTCCCCTGATTCCCTTTACCTCATTACCGGATTTTATAAGTCGCGTTCGTGGGCTCTCGCATCATTCCAGGAATCTGAGTGCTCAGGGGAAGCTTCTGTACGGTTCAAGGTCACGCCGCTGGAAGGAGATGCTATCGTTCAAGGATACAATTGGAGCGCCGCATGTCACCTCGAGCGGCGTGTCGGGCCCAAAAGATACAACGGGAATGCTAACCAGGCGGTGTATATTAGTGGATTCAAGATAGCCGTCAGACATGAGCCAGTTGGCAGGAAGAAGATTTCGGTCAAGACAGATGATCCATCTGTACAGCCATGTCACGAAGAATTCACGGACACTGTAGACTCGGAAGACAACGAGCCTACCGACGCCCGGGCCACTGGCGGTCAAGGCAGTTCGACGAACTATGGCGTGCAACATACAAGGCGACACGTATCACTCCAGCATATTCCGCAAATATCAGAGGTCTGTCATCATAATCTTCGTCCTCACTAAGACTGACAGGTATACCAGCCTTTCCATCCCTCTGACATTATCAACCGGTTTTTACTTAGGAAGGTTCCGGTCATTACAAATTTTCTGAGCGGAAACTGGGCTGAATTAATCGCACAGGTTCCTTCTGCGACAGTCGCCATTACACATGATGGTCAGTGGGGTGCACTCCTGAAACGCGTACGCCTTCAGCTGCGTTATTGCTCTTTCAACTTTCTAATTGGATGTAGGCTAATGGACGCCTTCAACCCAATGACTTCGGGGAAGAGCGTTTGATAGAGGAATTACTATCCGAAAAATACACCGCTGTTTCACAGGACGGTCGGTACATTCGCACGCCGTGCTGCGACAATCTATGACCTGCCATAGGTGTTGTTTTCCTTCAACATGGAGACTTAGTAAAGAGCGCTGGTGGCGTCGGGAGCGCCGATATTGAGAGACTTACCGTAGGAAGCGTATTCGTGGATGCGGTGAGTTTCGTCAATTCAGCCCAAACAATTGCATACCGACTGCCTCATCCCCCTCAATCTACCGCCATACGTTACCTCCCTCACAAGCCCTCACCTACCAGGGCACGGATGCAGCATTACGAGGATAGTTCGTCACCCTATCATCGCGCGCCAACTCTCTCACAGTCTACCCATACAATGAGTCAAGGCCCGCGTTACAACCACGACTTTCCGGATGTGGTAAGCTTGGGTTAATTCAGTTGATGAAAGATGATATTGATCGTACACCAACACACTTGCCCACTTATACCACCTGCTATGGCTAATGACCTGACAGACACGCCGGTCAGCTCCCGTTGATTCAGACTCAAAATAATATACTAACTGCACCGGTAAATTTATGTCCACACCAATCTACTCCTCCCTCTCAAACACATATCACCATGACTCAAGTGGGCCTCAGGAGTTTACTTTCGAGGTGGGCCTTCCAAGTTCCAGGTTCAAGATGGATGGTACTGACCAAATCGACTCATGATGCACATAAGTTCTTGCATTATGCATCGCTTGCGAGTGATCCTCATAGCTGTTACCATAATTGCTTTTGGGTCACTGCCCATGGCCCCTGTAATATGCAAATTCTAGGCTCTGAATTCCCCGAGCATCTGCGGTCCTCTCACGGTGTCCCTCCGGACAACATACAGTTGAGGTGCCTCTGGGACGGCTGCTCGGCCGAATTGAAGAGAGAGAATTTGATGCGGCACATCCAAGAGTACCACTTCGAATGGAGGTATATATGCCCACAGTGTGGAGAGCGGTTCACGCGCGCCTACATGAGGCAAAACCATTTCAACAATGTGCACTTGGCCGATTGAGTGATATTATCTTGCCTGTAGGTTGCGCTGCTGTGTCCCCTTCCGAAGCCCTGTTTGACGCTTCCCTCCAGACGTGTATCTGGACATCCAAGCTGCATACATACCTCATCAAAGACCGTGGTGTTCGCGTGTTTTGTTAGCTATCCCCGTGATGTCTCCCAACCTGTGAATATTAGTGCTCTTATGTATTTGTTCCTTCAACTCGATTTTTTCTGTTCCTTCGCCAGCGTGATCCAGTGACAAGCCAACTTGGTGCTCGACCAAGAAGTTTTCGGCTGCCTTGACAAGCTGTATACCAAAATTGCTCATAATATGGGGTTCAGCGGATTGACAGTGCCGCCGTGACGGTAATTTCATTCCAAACCACGTAGCTCTAATCCTCTGAGTCTTCATGTATCTCGTTCCCGGTTGCCATTCTGATTTTACTCAACGTGGCCCGATGGGCATCTCATGGACTCGACGCGTGGTGTCACGGTGTGTTGCCCAGGTCCACATCTCTGCTGGCCAACGCCCTTACACGCGCCGGCCACACCAAAATCTAACTCTATTCGGACACAAGGTGTCAATGCGGTAAATAATGAAATCCGATTTTCAAACATAAATAGCTCCATGTAGTAAGAAGGTACTCGCTAAACACACGAGTCACATTATTAAGTAAAAAGGCGAGTAGTCGGGGAGTCGGTGGTACACGAGATGCAGGTCATGTCAATCTATACGATCTTCGCAAAAAATTTGTCCCGTTCTATGCGTGGTGCCTTACTCACCCGAGCTCCCACGGACGCTCTCCACGATATCATACACGATCGCTGTCAGGACGAGCACAGCAGCGAACAAAAACCCAGCTGCGCTGATGCGTGTTGGTCGGATGAGCGAGTCCGCGGACAAGCACGGGAACGCTTTGAAGGTTGGCATAGGCGTTTCGTCATTTATGGTTGTAGACATGGAGAGCCGCACGTCAGCGACGAGTGGTGCATCCGAACCCGCGCTCGGGTGGCGCTCATCGGACAGTGAAGGAGTACCTAGTGGCGTTACGCCGGGCAACCCCGAGGTCGTGTTCGCGCTCTGCCGCAAACTATGCGTGCTAAGCACACTCCGAACACTGCGCGATCGTGGTCGCGACTTTGGAGACGCGGAAGTCATCAGCAAAAACTCGTCCATTCCGGTGTTGGAGGAGTGCAAGATCGAGTGCGAACAAGAGAGCGAGACGGAGAGCGACGGTCGTCGTTGCTTGTGAGACTCTGTTGGCGCACTATTGTTGTCCTGAGACAATACAGGGCGATCCGTCCAACCGGCACTTGTTGATGGCTCGCCACCCTCGCTCAGAACTTCCTGGCCATAATAACGATGCCTGGAGGGCGCCGACACTCGGTTCATGACGGCCATTGGGATCACGTCCAATACAGACTGCACTTCCTGGGACTCCTTTGACGCCATCGTCTTTGTCTCATCTGGCCCGCCAGAGTCGACGCCTCTAGGGTCGGTGATAATGACAACCGGTACGTTCTCTACAGGGGATCCTGATACTGGCGTCGAACCCACTGGCATTGAAGGTGTATCAATGTCCGAAACCGGGGGTATTGCAGGGGAGACGTTTGAATCCAACACGGCGGAAGCTGTGTGGTTCTTCGATACAATGAACAGGACGAAAGGGATGAGAAGATTGGAAGGGGACGTGAATATTAGGGAGGCCCAGTTTAGAATTGTTGTAAGGCCGTCCTAGAGAATCCAGACACTGAACATCAGAACTTCAGTCGCAAGGTAGGTATTAACGTACATTGGTTTGAAAGGGTATGGCAACGAACCAAGGGAATATGGCGGACCAAAAAATTGCCGTTTTGTTGGAGCATATGTTTCCCCGTAGGAGGTTGTATCGTATCACAATTGTAAAAACTGGGATGGAAGTGACGAGGACCGCTAACAAAACTAAGAAGCTGGTTGGCCGGGGCAAACTGGTGACAACGTACCTAATGGAAACATGTAGCTGGACACTTGCGCAATAGTGCTCAATACCCCATGCCCCGTATCCGTTACAAGCACCTGTAAAAGTGTCGCATCGTCTGGGAAAATCAGTGCTAATCCACCCATCCACCCGATAAAAAGGTAGATAAGGCATGAAATGAAGATAGACGTCCAGACAGCAAGACGAATATTAACGGAGGGATGTGTATTGTTTACCCATGCTGGGATGGTTGTCACCTGTGGCAGAAATGGATTGAAGTGGGAGAAACGAGCAATGGATAAAGACTGACAAACGAGAAATTGGAGAGCACGAATCCTGCAACAGTGGATTGATCATGCCCTACTACCGGGGTACGGTCGATGTTGAAGCCTCTGACAGCGAAGATGACAATCCATATGGTGGTTATGCCAAGCAAGATGACGAAGGACACGACTTGGAAGATGATATTATCTACAAGCTGGATGAGACTCAGTGGGAGGATCAAGGATATGGTGATCTGTGGGAATCATGAGTACATAGGACAGGAAACAGGAAACAATACTTACTAGTGTTCCAAATGAACCAAGAATGTGGCCAGAGAATGCACTGGAAGCGTCAAGAGGGATGTGATTGACTACGACTGGTGAGCCTGCGTCATGCACCAAGAGATGGGACGTACCACAAACCCAACCGTCTGTAAAGCTGATGGCGCAGGTCTTCCGAGCGACACCGATGAGGAATTCGTCCATGCTCTACTAAAAGGTTGGAAAGGGCATAGTTAGGCAATGCAAGGTAACACACCTGGAATGACTCCAATAGACTGGCGATCACTAGGGTTTGCATCGCCAGGTACAACAGTCCTTGCACGATGATATGCCACCTCTTTCCCAGGAAGAGATGAGCGATTGTCGTGAATTCAATAGAAGCTTGGTATGCTTCATTGCCTTCTATGGACGACATTACTTCGACCACAAACAGGGCAGCTGTCCCGGATAGTAGAGATATTGCAGCAAACGTGAGGAAGGGCCTAGATGGAGCATGAGGTCAACACGAGGCATCACGTCGAGCATGAATTAAAATGAGACGACGTACGTCAACCATCCTGCTTGTTGAAAGAGTAGTGGAATAACGACTAGCGAGGGGCCCGTAATAGTGGATACGAGGAGAGCCACACTCCCGAGAAAATTGATAGTACGAGGCATGATGAGAATGAGACAAAGTCCTCGTGTCTGGTATTCACGCGAGGCTGTTGGAATCCGCCCTCTTACATTCAGGTGGAAAATAAGTGACCACGCGTTCGTGTTGGCAATTTGGCGTCATGATGGCCGTTGGCTCGCGGAGTCAATCCACACCTTCAATATAGTACCAAAGTTTGCAAATCTGGCATTCGACTACTCGAAAAAGCCAAGCCAAGCAAATCAGACACACTCTCAGGATGCGGAACACGCCCAAACGATGGCATCAGATTCAGGACCACGCTTGATGAATGGACGCCACGATTTTGTTACTCGAGGAGTATGAATATCACGTTGTAATTATGCTCTGTCAGGACTTCCACTAACGTCAGCACCTAGGATTCGGAATCGATCGTCTAAGGATCTAGTACCGGTGGATGGCAAGGTTGCCGAGCGGCTGCGAGGAGTGTAAGTCTGGAAGTGGGCTGGTAGAAATGAAACTCGATCGAATGGCATCACGGTAAGGGACCTGCCATCCGAAGCGCTCCCTCGAGACGCGCTCCGCACAGGTTAACTACTTTCTACCACTGTATGGTCGCCAACTTGGCCAAAGATCCAAGGCGTTTTGCCAGAGACGCCATTAAACTGGCCTTGTGTCCGCAGCCAGCCGATGACACTATCGTCAATCCTCCGGAATCTCCAAGCCATTCCGGAGCTGTTGCCTTGAGCTCCTAACCGGTCACTTCACTCTAATCCACGCCCTCAGGGACTTTGGAGGTGGCATTGTCGGTTGATAGCTTCTTACCGCAGCAGCTACACCATTTCGCTGATAATGGCCTTCTTCATATATGTAGTATTTGCTACAGTGTATCTGACCCTGGTGTCCCTAACACTGGATGCTTCGGACGGCGTTTCTAGAGCACGTAAGATCACCGTGGTATGTTTTGATCGCACACCAAGCTGAGCGCAATTTGATCGTTGGCAGAACAGCGCACCTCAGAGTACAAGAGAACTAATTCACGTCGTTCGATTATGTTCCTGTCCGAGCATATCGTCTGGCCGGAAATGGAACGACAGGGTCCTCTAGGTTGCCATCTTACTTCCATGCGAGCCAACTCCAACGGCAATGGATGCTCTCCGGTACCTATGGATCTCATATTTTGGCCTTCGACCATCCATCCGTTCACATGGCGGTTTAGACAGCTCTCTGTTCACTGGACGCTTAAATACCAGCTGGGCCTCTGCTAGTGGGACATCAGCAAGACCATTTGTGTCTACATCAATCTACTGCCCCTCCCTCTCGAACGCATATCGCCATGACTCAAGTGCAGTATCAGGACTTTACTCTAGAGGTTGGCTTCCCAAGTTCCAGGTTTAAGATGGATGGTACTGACCAAATCGACCCAGGATTCACATAAGTTCTTGCATTATGCATCACTTGCGAGCGACCCTCACAACTGTTACTATACTTGCTTTTGGCTCACTGCCCATGGCCCCTGTAATATGCAAATTCCAGGTTCTGACTTCCCCGAGCATCTGCGGTCCTCTCACGATGTCCCTCCGGACAACATACAGTTGAGGTGCCTCTGGGACGGCTGCTCGGCTGAATTGAAGAGAGAGAGCTTGGTGCGGCACATCCAAGAGAAGCACCTTGGATGGAGGTATACATGCCAACAGTGCGGAGAGCGGTTCACTCGCGCCTACACAAAGGAAAACCATCTCAGGAGAGTGCACGAGGCCAATTAAGCAATATTACCTTGCCTGTGAGTCGTGTCGCAATTGGTACGCCTTTCTGAAGTACTATCTGACACGTACTTTTGAAGATGTGTATTTGGACTCGTCCAAGCTGTGCAATTCATCAATGTCACAGCTGCCGTGTTTACGTTTATCTCGACCTCATGTACATATCTTATCTTCTAGCGCCTTGGAGAGGCATTAATCTACTATTCTTAATCAGCCGGGTTGGCAGGGGATAATAATTAAGTGTGACCGCCCGCCAATATGGAGCACGCCATTTCTGGCGTTGGCAAGCTGTGCTGCCTGAATTACGAAACCCGCAGCGTCATTTGATCTTACCACGTTCATTCGGCGTCGTGTTGGAAGGCTCCTTGTTGGCTTGCTGTATACCGATGTTCCGACGGACCTTGTATCACTTTTAGACGAGCGCTAGCCTCCATCCACTGGAAGCGCGCAGAGGTCAAGTTGTATCAGGTTTGTCTCTTGAACTCGTTTTCCGTTCTGGTGAGTGTCACTTCGGCTTTAGGCTTTCCGGAAGAAGGTCCCAGAAGGTCTATTGTCCGCATTCAACGATTAGAAGACGGTGACACACCCCAGCCGCATTGCTTCTCACCATATCTGTCTAAACTCTAGGAACTTGGCAGGCTCGCCCGCTTCGGCATCATGATTAGGGAAGCTCTTCGCATTCACGGAAATAAACAGCGACCTCGGAATATAAAGCAAGCACATCTCGTAGTTCTAACCGCCACTTTCGGCTCCTCTCATGTCTTTTCTCATGTATCAGGTCCCCGGAAACGTCTACCGCTCTGATTTCCTCATCGAAGTAGTGGATCTGAAGCATCTACAAAGTTACATAGATGGGATATTATTACCCAGTGCCATTGAGCCTGTATCATTGTCGAGCAATCCTATCCCAGGACACCTTGTTCCAGGTGCGTCCTTCGCGGCCCACAACAGGTGAGACCCTCATATCGTACCGAACAGGAGATGAGCTGAGACAACCAAGACTCTACCAGACAGAGGCTCTCAGCCACTTTGGCGGCGATAGTTCATACCATGATGATTGGACTACGCATAGTAAGCAGTATCTTAACTTCGAAGTATCTTTTTTTCATGTTACATTGTCGATGTAGCGACAGGGTCCACGCACGTCAATCTGCTGGTTGGACAAGATTCTCTGCCCACGATATCTGACATGGCTCTGGAACCGATCAGGGAGGATCTAACCCTTTCCTCTGATTCCCTACCCTATTGCTCCGCATGGCCAGGAAACGTTGGTCAAAGTCCATACACCGATCCTTGCGACTCCCGCGTCCGAGAGCTCACTATGCTACACCCCAACCAACTTGAACCTGGTTTCGATGAATCGTGTATGGGGGGCATCGCCTACGAATTTGTGGGTCGTCGTAACCTTTTCGTGTGATCGGAAGAACTAATTCAATCATCGCAGCCTTCAGGCAATACATACTATTGTCACTGGAGTGACAACGGATCGCCCTGCGATGCACTCCTTGCAGGAGGCAACAACACCAGGCAATCCATCGCCCATCACTTTCACGACATCCACCACCTCCATTCGACGGCCGGGAAGGCAACGCAAATGTGTCAGTGGGTTGGATGTACCAAGAAACTCAAACAGGAAAGTATCGTGAGGCACATCCTGACGGTGCATCTTCACATCAAGACGGTGTGTCAAGCGTGTGGGACGTCGTTCGCGCGTCAGGATTCCCTCCAGCGACATATGAAGAAGTCGTGCGGAAAACAGGGGATACCTTGTCCGACCTCAGTACTGGACGGAATCGATGTCTGCAACTGGCCGTAGCAGGACGATTTCGTAATCGCGTTGCTTCCAATATTAATATTTTAAAGGCCATTTGTAATATACATACCCCAAGAGATAACTAAAAAATACATCTACCTCTGACAGCGTGAATGGATGAGATGAAGAACATTATATGGTGTCACGAACAAGGTTGAGATCATTGGCAATGTCGAGGTCGCTACGTATGCCAGGGATTGTTTAAGAAGTGGTCAAGGACGTTGTCATCGAACTCGTCCACGAATAAGTTTCGTACGCAGAGAGAATCTCTCCTTGAAAAGAGCATTTGCATCACAGAGCACGTCCGACGGATAAAAGGTTGGGGGCCCATCATTGATGCTTGCGGTGCTTTGAAGTAGATGGAAGTGGACAGGACCAGGCGGGCTGTTCAAGCTGATGAGCGAGAAATGTGAACAAACCAGCGTCGATTGTCACGGCGGCTACTTATCGAAAGTCGCCAATGCCATGCACACACTCCCAGTCAGCTTTGTCGGGGAGCAACTTCGTTGGGTCATTGATGGCGAATGCATATCGAACTAAGCAACGTGGCGAGAATGGTTAGAGTGGTAAACCGTGACTGAGTGCTGGCAGGCGACCGCTCATAGTCGGGAGCGCAGAAAGTACAGCGCGCGCGATGCGTGGGCGGTCAAGTACGTGAGGCTCCTATTGGATTAATCGCACCGAGTGTCCCCAATTCAGTGGTGCCGCAACGGGAGACATGATTACCACCCTCCTAACACGCGAATGGGGTGGTATATACTTACATTTCTGCAGCGCGTCAATGGTTCCAGCACCAGGTAGTCATGAAGTGGCAGGGAAGGTGTAAGAATAGTATGACATAGTCATACCTCTCAACTTCATAGATTATGTATTTGCATCGGATGCAACTCGTATGAAATCGGTGCAAGACCGTCGGGGATGACGCTATAGATGGAATGGGGTGCAGACAAGTCCATATCCAAGGACCTTGAGGAGTCGCCAAAAAGGATCCTCGTACGTGCTATATAATTCCCACGTCTGCCCTCTTAAGCCAATTGGCAGCAACTACCTATGTTTACTCTGATGGGAATTGACGTTACAACAGGACGTTGTTGCCAATTCTCACCGCAAACGCTTACGAGGGTCTAACGGATCGGATCGGACCCGAGTTCCTTCTTGCTGACTCACCATCAAGGGACCCGCCACGCGGAGCGCGCGCTCTGACTCGCGCCCAAGACGGCCAATGGTGTAGAGTCACCAACTTGGTCTCCAAACATCGTGCCATTGGAAACGCCAATCATTAATATCGCTGACCAGGTTAGCAACATACCACGACCTGGTGCCCGTGGCTAGCAATATCTTCTAACCTGTGGCACATTCTGTATTCCTCCCAGCCACTATCACCAGAGCTCCGGACTCTCCGGAGCATTTTGGAACGGTTGCCTTCAAGCGTGCAACCCGTCATATCACCAATCCGGGGACTCGGAGATGGCATTGTCGGTTGGAAGCTTCTTACCCCAGCAACTGCTTCAGTTCACTGGCAATAGCCTTCCTAACGTCTTTGGCATTGGCTACAGGGTATCTGACGTGAATCTCCCTAACACTGGATGGTTCTGCCGGCGTTTCCAGGGCATGTAAAGTCACCATGGTATGTTTTGATCGCTGGCGGGATGGCATATCATGGATTACAAGAAATGCGTCAGTTCACACCTTTCAATTATGTTCCTCACCGTGCGGATCATCTTCCTGGAAATGGCACGACAGGGTCCTCTGGGTTGCCGTTTTGTTTCCATGCGAGCCAACTCCAACGGCCATGGATGCTCTCCAATGCCTATGGAACTCGTGTTTTGGCCTTCAACCAACTATCCGTTCACATGGCGTTCGGAAAGCTCTCTGCGCGGTGAACGCTTAAATACCAGCTGGACCTCTGCTAGTAGGACATCAACAAGACCATTTGTGTCCACATCGATCTACTGCTCCTCCATCTCGAACGCATATTGCTATGGCTCAAGTACAATTTCAGGAGTTTACTGCCGAGGTGGGCTTTCCAAGACCCAGGTTCAGGAAGATAGTACTGACCGAATCGACCCAGGACGAACAGAGGCTCTTGCATTATGCATCGCTTGCGAACGATCCTCATAATCGTTACCACATTTGCTTTTGGGCGACTCCCCATGGCCATTGCAATACGCGAATTCTAGGATCTGAGTTTTCCGGGCATCTGCGTTCCTGTCATAGTGTCACTGTTCCAGACAGCGTAGTGTTGAGGTGCCTCTGGGGCGGCTGCTCGACCGAATTGAAGAGAGAGAGCCTGACGCGACACATCCAAGAGAAGCACCTTGAATGGAAGTATCTATGCCCACAGTGTGGAGAGCGGTTCACTCGCGCCTACACGCGGCAAAACCATCTCAAGAAGCACGGGATCAATTAGATTATCTTGTCTGTGAGTTGTGCCGTTGATATGGTCTTCCGAAATACCATTTGACACGTTCTTCTAGAGAGGTGTATGGACTCACCCAGGCTGTGCAATTTATCAATGCACTGTATGGCTATGACCTCATCTCCCCAGCTTTTGGATCCCATTTCCGAATAGTTTCTCTTCTGGCGTGTTTTCGTTTTCATCTCATGTACTGTCGCCTGCCGCCGGTTGGCAAGTCACAGATGCTCACAGGGCGATCGCACTATAGCTATACTTGTAAATGTGATACTTAATAATTATTTAACGCTAAAATATGCTCTTCGGCTCAGTGACTCACGCCAGATCGTCTATCTCGACGAAAAGTGTATGAATCGACTCGGTCCAACTTCGTAGATCGTAAATACATTGTACATTATGCATGCTTAAGGATAGCAAGGGGAGGGTCCTGTAAGTGTGTTTTTCAAACGTTGCTTTAGTCCTTACTAGTACAGGGTTTGGCACGCACGCACGCACGCGGGGATGAATCATGAGTGTGGCGGCCGTGACCCTGTGAGGCACGCCAACGAGAAGGCCAAGGTGTTTCTGGCATTGGCAAGATGCTGCGACATTGGCAATGCTCATCACGTTCATATTTAGCATCTCACGGCAGCGTTGGAAGGCTCGCTCGGAATGCTCCCCGGCGCTCCGACGGACCTTGTATCAGAGGACGGTTTCAAATTCAGGAAGGTGCTAGCCTTCCATCTGCTTGAAGCGTGCAGAAGTCAAGTTGGATCAGGTCCTCGTATATCGCACTAAACAGGGGAGGTGCTGAAACGACCCCCGGACCCTATTGCACAGAGGGTTTCGGTCCCTTTGACAATGGAGGTCTCAATAGACCAGCAATGTCACAGTGTTTGAGGGTCCGGTCAGATTCTAGGACCGTTCAAAGACCGTGAGCAGGCTTTAACCCTATGCCCTCATGCTATTGATTGTGTAGAATATGGGCCTCCAATCCGCTTCTTGGACATGACTCTGGATTCGATTAGGGAGGAATAACGCTTCCCCCTGATTTCCTACTCGCACGGTTCAAGACTACTCCTCGACCTGGCCAGGAAACGTCGGTCAGAGTCCGTCTGTGGGAGGTCTCAATCTTTGTGGTCCTTTCCTCCCAGAGCTGAACCGTAATCCCTTGCAGGTATCCCACTCGTTTAATTACGGTTTCGATGACCGTATGCTCAGAAAACATCGCCTACAGATTTGTGGGTCGTCATAATCTTTTCACCCGACAAGGAGCATTGACTCAATCGTCGCAGTTTACAATTTAAAACATTACTATTTACTACTTGGTATAGTGGTGGATTGCCATGCGATGCTCCCCTTGCAGGGGGCGACAACCGAGCGACACATTGCCCATCGATTCCACGAGCCCCACACATCCGACGGTCGGAAAAGCAATGCAAAGGTGTGGGTTGCTTGGATGTCCCAAGAAGTTCAAACGGGAGAGCATCGTGGGACGTATCCTGACGGTGTACCTGCACATCAAGACGGCATGTCAAGCGTGTGGGACGTCGTTTGCGCGTCAGGATTCCATCCATCGGCGTATAACAAAGTCGTGTGCCTGTGTTTGGGGAGGAGGTCTCTAAGGAGCATTGACTCGAAATGTTTAGAGTACGTTGTCTGACCCCGCCATCGAATCAGGATGGCATCTTTATCGCGTTGATTTCAACATTGATCCCCCAGACGACTTGTAATGGAATTCACACCGTAAAGGAACATACAATACAACCGACAAACAAACTTGCTCGATATTTTGCGCCTTCCCGAATTGCTGCATCGCTGGTGCCATTCATCTCCGACGAGAAAAATTCCTCCTGATCTGGAGGTCGTAGGCCATCGGTATACGTACTCTGAGGCAACCCTTGAGAAACCCCCACGAAGGCACTAGCACCGCCAACGCATGTCATAATCGCGAAGTCACATTTACGAACTGTTGACTCACTGTTCGCAGTACCAAACCCTAAATATTGGAACCGAGGCACCTCGGTTGGCGCGCTCGGTCCTTGTTGCAAAAACGAGGGAACAGTCCTTGTGAGGCGTGGAGTGCCAAAGCCCGCATTGTTCCGGTGATTATTCACGTAGGATGGATGTCGTGGCGGGCGTTGGAGCTGAGCGCTGAGCGCCGAGGAGCGAGTGCGGGTGCCTTGTCCAACCTTCATCCACTCAAACCTAGTCTGTAACTGATAAATTACGAGTAGATCGTTTGGGACAGTTCATACATCATTTCCGGAGTGATGCCGGCCGGTATCTAGTATTTCCGCGGGTGGAACGGAACTTCTCATTGTGTACTGCAGTCCGGGGTGTCACCGAACCGCGGGGTTCGCGATTCTCACTTGGTCCCTCGGGCTGGGAAGGATCAGCGACGACATGTCGAAAACGACTTCGACGACGATGTGATTTGGATTCTGGCCCGAGACCCACGCACCACAGGAGATCCTGCGGTCAGGATGTGGTAAAGTGAGAAACGCATCGATAAGCCTGCCAATCATGCTATGAAGCCGTGTCGCCCTAAAGTGGTATTCCTCGCCTAGATGGTGTGCTGATCACGATCATGAAGCGACATATTTGTCCAAGTTGGTGCATGCCTCAACGATGAGTGTCATGTGTGTTTTCAGTTATGAACCCCCAGAAGTCTCTGATGCGGCGAGAACGAAAACCATAATGCAATCGTCTAGAATGCAGCGACTACTATATCGAGTTCGGTGGATTCGAACATCTGAAGTTGGTAGTGATGACGCGTGACGCACTGCGTATGTGCGTATAGACAGAAACGGGTAGACCATTGAACAGCGTGATATGCTAATAATGAGGGCCCCGGATCCGCCATAGTCACTGAGTGTGCATGTTGTTGGACTTTCATTAGGCCAAATACTAGTGGCAAGCCTCACTGATGCGGATGTTAGATGACGGCATACATACGTCATCTACTGATAGAGTCATAAGCTATCTTGCCTCTGATCCTCTTGCGCTTATCGTGCTGGAACACATGTCAGTATCACCAGTTATTTCCGCGCGGAGATGAATTGACAAGATCCTGCAGTTTTTGCACATAGCTCAAGAAGCATCAAGATTTTCTATCGAAGTAAAGCGCTTGCGTAAGCTATGGTGAAATTGAAGCTTGTGAAGGCCGACGATGGACCACCTTGCGCCTCAGCGACGTAAGTTGATGGCAAGTAATATACTTTGATTTCCTGTGGTGTTGGCCGCATGGATTGTTCTTTGCCTCGAGGCATCGCTCACGCCGATCGTGCTTGGAATCCATGCAATTACATCATGACACATCTAAAGGACGGAGCTTCGAGTCGCGCTATAAGATGAACTGGCGGTGCCGGTCTAGCAGCAACTCCTCCCATGTATAAGACTCTCGGAAACGTCTTCTATTCTGATTTCGACATCGTTTCAATGGACTCGACGGATCAGCATCATCGATCTGAGCCTAACTTGGCCAACACCACTACACACATACAGTGGCCATACTGCAAAGGCGATCTTCGAGTTATGCCAGCACAGTTTATCCCAGGCAAGTTCCTTGCGACTTATAGCATGACACTCTCATATCACCCAAACTAGGGGAGCCTGAGGATCTGAGACGACCCAGGTACTCCCCAACACAGGACCGTGACCAACAATTTCGGAGTGACTGGACTGCGGCTAGTAAGTGACGTTCTGAGGGGAAGGCATTTCCAACTCACTGATCACGCAGGGACGGGGCCAGCATCTGCTGACCCGCCTACTGAACCAGGATTCTTGTCAGCAAGATCCGGTTTGGGTCTGAATTTCTTCGGAGGGGCTGACATGCCTTTCCTTGACCCCATTATCCCGGGACCACTTCCAATTCCAGGTTACTCTTCATGGACGGGAAACGTTGGCCCGGATCAGTTGGTAGGGGGTCTTGACCCTTACAACAATTCTTGCGATTTCTTCAGGCCACCCGAAACTAGTTTCGATTTCTCTGGACAAGGGTCGTTGCCCGTCAGATCTGAGTCGATTCAGAATCCGATGACGGTCGGTGCAGAACCCAGCGCTTCCGGAAGCGGGTCATCCGAAGCTAGGCCTCAAACAGAAGTTCCGGCCGACTCGGAGGACGACCCCCAATACCGTCACCGCACGTGCGCTTGGAAGGCAGACCAGGAAGTTTGCAATGCGAAAATCCAATGTTCGGAGTTTTCCGCGCATTTGGGCTCCTGTCACGTCGGTGCAGTTCCACGGGGCGTGAAACTGACATGCCGCTGGATCGGCTGCTCGATCAAACTGAGAAAGGAAAGTTTGTTGAGGCATATTCGGGAGAAACACTTCAGACAGCAGTTTCCATGCCCAAAGTGCCCACAGCGGTTCACTCGTGAATGTACGAGGCGAGCCCATCTGTCAAGAAAGCACGGGGTGTGATTGAGGGCGCAGTCTGGTGGTTTGATGTGTGAGTAGCTTTTCTGGAAACGTCGCCTTTCGAAAAAGTCTCTGATTCGTTCCTCCAGTGAGTGATAGTATCTAAGTTGGACAAACTATCAGTGTAGGGCACCCCTAACTGACGGACACTTATTTTGTAATTTCCCGCGTTAGTGTGATAACTTAGAGCATGTATGCGTCTGCCTTGATATGGACTGCATTTTTGAGACTTGAGGAGGTTCGTCAGATGGTGAATATTGTGATTTGTGATCATAACGATGGAAGTTGTAGGTTAACACACGGCGAGTGCTGCGTAAGAAGGCCGAACCTGGCGTGGTAAAATGGTTTCAGTGTTGTACTCTGCAGTGCAGACGGGATACAAGTCTCACTTCAACATTTTGCACGATGCTTAGTTCTACATCCGTCACCAAAAGCGTCTTCCGCATTCCATTTTCCACCTCGATTGTGTGTCCCGCGACGGTGGATTTATGAGTCCAGGAATCCCCGCCATGAGTACTTAGGGGTCTTGTGGTCAGGGTCAGCATCGGAGTTCAGTGTCAGTTTCTACACCGCCGCTAAAGCGTAGCGACAGCAGACGCAAACCGCACCCGAGCGAGGATCGACCATTTACTAGTATACTCTTAACCAGGATGCAAAGAATATACCCTACTGATATTTTACTCGACAGAGTCAACACTGTGTGGGTTGCTTGGCCCAAGAAGCTCAAACAGGAGGGCATCGTGGGACATACTGTACTATTTCATTCAATTTGTCTGTCACGTGTCACACCAATTTTTTTTTTGGCATCGGATTTATTTATTTATTCCTCGATTTTTCAGTTTTTTCTTGATTTCTGAGAAAGTCACGTGATGACGAATCGATTGAAATGATACAGTATCCTGACGGTGTACCTGCGCATCAAGGCGGCATGTCAAGCATGTAGGACGTCGTTTGCGCGTCAGGATTCCCATCGGCGTATAACGAAGTCGTGTGTGTGCATTCGGGGAGGAGGTCTCTAGAGAGCATGGACTCGAAAGGTTTGGAATACTTTGTCCGACCCCGCCATCAGATTAGGATGGCATCTTTATCGCATTTATTTCAACATTGATCTTTCAGACGACTTGTAATAGATTTCACACCGTGGGGGGACGTGCAATACAACGGACAAACAAACTCTGCTCAACATTTTGTGCCTTCCCTACCTGACAGTAACAAGCGCTAGTGTTAGCTTCCCGAATTGCCACTAGCATCAGCGATGGCATTCATCTCCGGTGAGATTTTTTTTTTCGTGATCGGGAGGTCATACCATCGGTATACGTACTCTGAGGCAATTCTTAAGAAACCCCACGAAGGCACGAGCTCCACCGCCAACGCATGTCATGATCGCGACTCGCGCGACGCGAGGTCACATTAACGAACCTGTTGACTCACTGCTCGCAGTACCAAACCCTATAAATATTGGAACCGAGGCACCTCGGTTGGCGCGCTCGGTCCTTGAGGCTGGAGGGCATACTGGCACTGCTGTAAAATGAGGGAACGGTCCTTATGAGCACCAAAGTCCACATGGTTCCGATTATTAAGATGAACTGGAGCTGAGGCCTGAGGCCTGAGGAGCGAGTGCGGGCTTATTTGTCACGTTAGCGGCACATCAGGGAAAAATCAGGATCGTGATAATCCCTTTTTTTTCACATTCAAGTTTGCAAATGGTCCAAAAACCCTTATTATACTATGCCAGTGGAGTATATTACATAGCACGGTCCTAACTTTTCCCTGGCCTAGACACACAAGTTGCAGTGCCTAAGACGCGTAGTTGAAGTACACAAACATTGAAACAGT
This sequence comes from Zangia roseola, assembly GCA_038090095.1. Classification (NCBI taxonomy): domain Eukaryota; kingdom Fungi; phylum Basidiomycota; class Agaricomycetes; order Boletales; family Boletaceae; genus Zangia; species Zangia roseola. The sequence continues at coordinate 55,366 of JBBPMD010000001.1, forward strand.
GCTCAGCTATGATACACATCCAGACATCCACAACCGGGTGTGAATTCTCTTACAATGTCCAGCCTTCATCCACTCAAACACAGTCTGCAACTGACAAATTACGAGTAAATCGTTTGATTCAATTCATACATCTTCATTTCCGGAATGTGCTAGGTGCCGGTCGGTGTCTCGCATTTCCGCGGGTGGAACAGAAGTTCCCATGGTGTACAGTCTGGGGTGTGAACCGAGGGGTTTGCGATTCTCACTTTGGTTACCGAACCATAGTGTGAACTTTGAGGGTCGTTCCTAAGGCCTGGGAAGGATCGGCGGCGACACGTCGAAAACGACTTCGACTTCGATGTAATTTGGATCCTGCCAGTGGCCCGAGACGTACTAACTTGGAGGCAAGCGACTCCGCGGAAGGGGCGCGTACCACAGGAGATCCTGCGGTCAGGGATGTGGTAAAATGAGAAATGCGTCGATAAGCTTGGCAAACGAAGGGGCACACCGGCACATGTGCTGATCATGATGAAATGATATGTTTGTTTAAGTTGGCGATGCCTCAACGATGGGTGTTTGTGTGCTGATAATGATTTGATGAGGGGCTTTCCGGATCTTACGGTCCGTACTGTTTCCGTTACGATTTGACTAAGCCCCCAAAACTCCAACGGTGCGAATGGAAATGGTGCTGGTGGCGTCGTGACGCCGTCGTCTCGCCGCCTCATCCTCGCCGACTACTATACCGAGATTGGTGGATTCAAATATCTGAATTCGGGCGAGCGTCGGAAGCTCAAAGGCGTGCTATCTGCAGTGACTGCGTATGTGCATATAGAGACAGAAACGGGCAAGCTATGATTGAACACCTGCCCGAGCGTATGGAATGATTGTTCGTGGGGCACGCGAATGAAAAGAGCCCCCAGATCTGCCAACGTCACTGTATGTGCATGTCAATGCCCCCGCTAGTCATTTCTGCACGGAGATGAAATTGACACAGTGATCCTGTGATTTCGGCCAATCACACAGGTCCTTTAAGGTTTTGAGATTTTCTATCGAAGTAAAGCGCTTACGTAAACTGTATTGGGATGAAGGGACGGTCAAGGGCGGGACCACCTTGCGTCTCAGCAACGTAAGTTGACAGTAATCTAATTTCTTTTCTGTGGTGTTGGCCGCATGGATTGTTCTTTGCCTCGCGGCCTCGCTCCGTGACGCCGATCATGCTTGGAATCCATGCAATTGCATGACACACCTAAAGGACGAAGCTTTGGGGCGCGTTATAAGATGGACTGGTGATGCCGGCCTAGTAGCAACCCCCAATATTTCCTCCCATGTATAAGATTCTCGGAAACGTCTCCCATTCTGATTTCAACATCGTTTCAATGGATTCGACGGACCAGCATCATCGATCTGAGCCCAACACCACTACGCACATACAGTGGCCAGACTGCGAAGGCGATCTTCAAGTTATGCCAGCACGGTTTATCCCAGGCAAGTTCCTTGCGACCTATAGCATGACACTCTCATATCACCAAAACTAGGGGAGCCTGAGGATCTGAGACGGCCCAGGTTCCCCCCAACACAGGACCGCGACCAACGATTTCCGAGTGACTGGACCGCAGCTAGTAAGTGATGTTCTGAGGGGAAGGTATTTCCAACTCACTGATCACGCAGGGACGGGGCCAGCATCTACTGACCCGCTCACTGAGCCAGGATTCTTGCCAGCGAGGTCCGGTTTGGATCTGAATTTCTTCGGAGGGGCTGACATGCCTTTCCTTGACCCCATTATCCCGGGACCACTTCCAATTCCAGGTTACTCTTCATGGACGGGAAACGTTGGCCCGGATCAGTTGGTAGGGGGTCTTGATTCTTGCAATAATTATTGCAATTTCTCCGGGCAACTCGAAACTAGTTTCGATTTCTCTGGACAAGGATCGTCGCCCGTCAGATCTGAGTCGGTTCAGAATCCGATGACGATCAATGCAGAACCCACCGCTTCCGGAAACGGATCATCCGAGGTTAGGCCCCAAACAGAACCTCCGGCCGAGGACAATCCCCAACACCGTCACCGTACATGCGCTTGGAAAGCAGACCAGGAAGTCTGCAATGTGAAAATCCAATGTTCGGAGTTTTCCGCGCATCTGCGCTCCTGTCACGTTGGCGCAGTTCCACGGGGCGCGAAATTGACGTGCCGCTGGATCGGCTGCTCGATCAAACTGAAAAAGGAAAGTTTGTTGAGGCATATTCGGGAGAAACATTTCGAACAGCAGTTTCCATGCCCAAAGTGCCCACGGCGGTTCACTCGTGAATGTACGAGGCGAGCCCATCTGTCAAGAAAGCACGGGGTAGGATTGAGGGCGCAGTCTGGTGGTTTGATGTGTGAGTAGCTTTTCTAGAAACGTCGCCTTTCGAAAAAGTCTCTGATTCGTTCCTCCAGTGAGTGACGGTATCTGAGTTGGAATCAGCCTGTATGACATCTCTAATTGACGGACACTTACTTTGTAGTTATATCCCGGGCTAGTGTAGTAAGAACGTGTACTCGTTTACCTTGATATGGATTGCGTTTTTGAGTTGGTTTGACGTTCGTCAGAACGGTAACTTATAAAGATAAACCTCATCACACTGGCACCTTGGTGTATACACAGTTTGACTCGGCGGGTGACTCGATTAACGGTCGGCGACCGTGACTGTCCGGAACTAAGGTCGTTCTAAGGTCGTTTGCACGAGAGGTCCGTCGGAGAATATTATGATTTGTGATCATACCGATGACCAAATGGCGGTGGTAGGTTACCACACGAGTGCGGCGTTAGAAAGCTGGTGAGTCAGTGGGTTATACTCTGCGATGCAGACGGGATACGAGTCTCACTTCAACATTTTGCACGATGTAGTTCTACATCCGTCACCAAAAGCGCCTTCCGCATTCCATTTTCCACCTCGATCATGTGTCCTGCGACATGAGCCCAACAATCCCCGCCATGAGTATTTAGGGTCTTGTGGTCAGGGTCAGCATCGGGATTCCGGCACGAAAAGTTTGGTTGTGCGGTGTCAGTTTCTACACCACCGCGCCCGAGCGAGGATCGGCCATTTACTAGTATACTCTTAACCCGGATGCAAAAAATATACCCTATTGATATTTTACTCGACAGAGTCAACACGCGTCACCGACAGCGTCTTCCACAACCTATGTTGCACCTCCTCGACCGTCTCCTGTGGCGTATTCAGGCTCGTCATAAAATAAGCCACATTTCCCAGCGTCCTGAAATGCATCCCAAACGGTGCACCACCAGGCGCTGAACTAAGCGTGCCGTCATCACGGACAACGCGTTCGATGGACCGGAGCACGCCCTGCGCCGCGTGGGATGCATAACCTACGAATTCCGCTTCAGTAATGAACACAATGGGGATGAAAGAACTTGCCGGCGGCGTCGTCCTTGAACTTGATCACGAGGACCGTTCCCAACGTCATCGCCTCGTCCACGATCGCGAGTTTCGATATGGAGCAGACGAAACTCGGGTCCCAGAAGCTCCAGACCGCGGCCTGGCCGGGTTCGGTCCGCATGTCAGAGTCATGCCCCCACTTTTTGCGCGCGGACTGCCACGCGTCTTGCTGCGATAGTTTATCGATCATGTCGAGCGTCGTGTTGGCGACTTGACAGCCCACGGCGTGTGCTGTGTAGCTGTGGCCATGTAACAATGCGTCCACTTTAGATTGGCTATGGAACGCATGGAACACCCGCTCGGAGGCTAGCGTGACACAAAGGGGAAGCACGCCGCCTGTCAGAATTTTTGCATAGACCGCAATGTCCGGATGAACGCCTAGGACGGGTGCGCACGATTGGACACCAAGTCGGTACAGCCCGACAAACACTTCGTCGAAAATGACAGGAAGAGGGCGGTCAAAGAGCGATGGGTCGCGGACAGTATCGACCAAGACGCGCTGGAAGAGCGGATCCACAAAGATCATTCCTCCAGCGCCCATGACAATCGGCTCCAAGACGAGTGCAGCCAGCTTTCGCCCTCGCCTTTGACGCAGTGTTTGCAAGGCATTCTTGATATGCGTCCCGTATGCGTCGGCTAGTGGCGAGCTGAGTCGGTTCTCGACGTCGTACAAGGACTGCAAGTCGTCAAATTGGACGGTAGACGATGTCGACGCGGATATAGGAGAAGGGACGGTCACGACAAAATCACCGTTTCTGATCGAGACAGTCGGTGGCTGAAACCAGAAGCCTTTGGATTGGTGCCATTCACACGTATACACACCCTCTTCTGTCGCGTCCATCGCGCCGATTGTATCGCCGTGATAACTCCCCTTCAAACCCACGATCCAGAGGTCTTTTTTGTCGCCGTGTGTAAGCTCCTTTTCGTTGATCGAGAATGATCGCAGGGCCATCTTCAAAGCAACCTCCATCCCAGTCGATCCATTGTCAGTGAAGAAGGCACGTGAAGCCCAACCTACACCAGGACCTTTGTGTACCAGGCGCTCCGCCAGTTTCAACGCAGGGAGATGAGTGGCTTGAGGAAACATGACATGTCCATATCGCCCAGCGGCGTTCGCGGCGGCCAAGGCGAGCGTGGGGTCACCGTGCCCAACAGTCTGAGTCCACCACGAAGCGGAACCATCCAACTTGGGACCAAGAAGGGAGGAGGACGGTGGTTCTGACGATGAATAATAAACGCTGAAGAAATCCGCATGTGCACTATCGATCACAGAAACATCCGTTTCAGACTGGACCAGGCCATGTTGTACAAACGGCCACCAGATGGTATCGAGTGTCCGACGGGGCATGGAGTCGAGCTCTTCGATCCGACGCGCGTGACAACTGTCCAAATGCTGCAGGGTCTCGTAGATGTCACTGTCGAGACTCTTGGGAACTAATTTAGCGTAGTAGGATTCTGTAGTAGATCTGTCTTCATCGGTGTTTCCTCGAAGAGGGGGAGGAGGGTCGAGTGCGGTGACATGCACCCCGCGTTCAGCGAAATAAGGGGAGAGATACTCGTAGTTTCGGTAATAATCATCCCAGAACAGGAGAATGGCGTCCACGATGTACCCACGCAAAGCAAGCGACTCGTATGACGATATTGTCGAAGAGATCCCACCGAGCTTAGAGTCCCCGACCAAGACCGTCGGCAGAAACAGTGGTCGGTAACTCTCCAATTGTGTCGTTCCAGATAGAGTTGGACTATGCACGCCTGCAATACGCATCAGCAATTCAGCACTACCGTTTGCTCGAGAGAGTGTTACCTCCAGCAGTTTCTACATACATGTGACCCGGCTTCCCTGTCCGGGCACACACGCGGATGTGCTCGGCGACTGCGTTGACGAACGTTTTGTCAGAGGGTGCGGAGGACTACCTGGATCATTTGAACAAGGTACACCATGACAAAAGAACCACCTGCCTCGATGCCCAATCTTTGAGATCTCATTTGAACGGCAAGGTGGGGGCTGACTGGATCATCGTAGCGGAATAGGCAGTGCGTGTCCAGCAGATGCCGGTGAGGTCCAGCGTACCGCTCGATATGTCTAGTGCACAATCAACAACGGATTCGAATAGACCAGAAGGCAACCTACGCATCGTCGGCGTCTTGCGGGGCACCCGTGCTAACAGGCTTTAGATAGAACGCATTTTGGTTTTTTACAGTAGACGCGCGCACGAGGGCGGTGGTGATGATGGTTTTGCCGACATCGGTGTTGGCGCCAAATATCTGGTGAATACGGAGATGCCTGTAGAGATGGCTCATATCAACCAGTGGCGCGTCGACTCAAATTTAACTAGACCGATGATCGGACTTTGCGGAACCGTGACAGTAAAATAGACATTTAACACCGTACTACAACCGCAGGTACATCTGAAGTACTTGGGTAAAGTACACACTGTATGTATGTATCAACGACGTCTTCGAGTGTTGTACGTATGAAACTATGATAATTGATGCAGCAGAATGGTCAATAATATACATCGCGATTGTACTCCCGTGCCCACGGTCCCAGCTCATTATCGGCCACAGGGATGGTGACGCCGCACAAGGAAAAGTGGCGGGCGACGTCTTCCTTAGTGATGTTGTCGGAACTGCCCGCAAACGGGACATATTTGACTTGTGGAGAGACGCTAAACGCCCCTCTCCTCAGGATATTCTCGTATCCTCCTGGCTCAGAGAAGAGCTCGGTAACAAGCGACATGAACATTTGGCGAGCTTCGCGAGACTCGGGGTCATTGGGGACGACCACAGGACGGAGGCGCGCGACCATTCGACTTGCTCTCATGTCGGTCGTGTAGGGCCGTCCGTCTGCATCACGTCGGATGCCCTTGGGACACGAGGATGGATTGGCTGCGTAGTATGCGACCCAGCATTCCACGGGGTCCTCTAGACGAGGATTGTTCAATGTAACGGCAAGCTTGGAAGCCGAGGTGGGATGGTCCCAGTCCGGAGTGCGCCAGGTTGAGAGCAGAAAGCGCTGAACCTCGGTTTTTTGGTCCCTGGGAGTTCTATGAGCATCAGAACACAAAGCTTTGACTTTCGCCAAGGCTTGATAGTTTCCGGGTTGGTGGGCCGCCTTGATGAGGGATTGGATTTGCCTGATGCTCTTGGCGGGTTTGGGAGGCTTTTGGGCTTGCGAGACTATGGTCTGCCAACCCTGAGGGCCAGGGTTCTGTTCATCAATGAGGGACTGTGGGAGGGAATCGTCGTCATTCCCTGCGGACAGAACGGCTGCAAAGGAGCGAGCAGCAACGCAGTCAGGGAGCTGAGCCTGAGGGGATGCGGGGGTGGCCATTGGTGGCGACACGTGTTGGGGAAGGAGGGACGGGACGAAGTCGGCGGTGGAAGACTGGGCGGGCGGGCTGTGTGGAGGAGAGGCGGGATCAGGAGGGAGGGGAAGCTGGGAGAAATCGGGAGGGGTAGCGACGGTGGAGGCGGAGTCCGCAGACGAAGAGGACTTTGTCGCGGCGGGGGCACGTGGCGTCTCTCTGAGCCTCTCCTGGAGCCTCTCACAGTCTGCACGGGTGGCGTCGAGCTGGGCACGGAGAGAGAAGAGCTCTTCGCGAGCTTGGTTGCGCTCGATACGATAGCGCTCAATACTGTCGAGCAGTTCGCGCTCCTCGTCCTTTTGGCGTCGGACGCCTTCGGAGAGACCCTTGCTGAACACGTCCTCGCGGGCACGCTTCCGATCCTGGAAGGCGATCTGAAAGGCGGGCTGATGGGGGGAGTAGCTCGCATCAGCGACGTGCTTCATGTACGCTGTGCAGACATCGCAGCCGGACGGATGGACGATGCCATAGTCCTCGAGGAACTCCCATGGAGACAAGAGAGTGGGTATGCCACGATTATCTCTGATGGTCGCTCTAAACGGCTCGTCGCTGCTGGATAGTGGATACATTACAATTATCTTTTCTTTTTTTTTTTTTTGGTTTTCTGTACGAGGGTTGATTCCGGGCAACGTTGAAAGAAAGCGCACCAGGCGAATACGACACAATTGGGATATCTGAGTTACGGGGACAATTCTGCACAAAGCATGGCGTCCCGCCCGCGCTGATATCCTCTCCAACACGTGTCTGCCTCGCGGACAACGCCAGGCACCGTGTTTGTTCCTGTTGTATCCATTTGCATTCCCGTTGTTTGGTCGTGTTGTCCTGTGGCTTGGTACTAGCAAACCTTAATCTTAAACGTCATTCCAGACACATCCACATCCTCAACATCCCCAACGACGACCCCGATGGCATCAAGACCCACAGTCACCGTACAGTCCACATCTGGCCGTGCGTCGACCCCGTTCTCGTCCTCACAATACTCATTGTTCTCTTAGAATCGCTCCCTCTCCCCGCCGTCTTGACGGCACCCATCAGGCTCGATGTCGTCGCTCAGGTCCACAGTCAGTCTCCACCTATATCGTCCGTATCGTCAATCTCATCTCCTTTTAGAGAGCATCGCGAAGAACAAGCGCCAAGCCTACGCCGTGAGCGAAAAGGCCGGCCACCAGACCTCCGCCGAGTCCTGGGGTACCGGTCGTGCCGTCGCTCGTATTCCCCGTGTCGGCGGTGGTGGAACTCACCGCTCCGGCCAGGTACTTTACTCCATTTCCTCTCCCTCCTTCTTTCTTAACCACCCTCCCAGGCTGCCTTTGGTAACATGTGCCGTGGTGGTCGCATGTTTGCACCCACAAAAACTTGGCGCAAATGGCACGTCAAGGTCAACCAGAACCAGCGCCGCTTTGCAACCGTCTCGGCACTCGCTGCTTCTGCTCTTCCGTCCCTTGTCCTCGCCCGTGGTCACCGCATCGAGACCATCCCCGAAGTCCCCCTCGTCGTCCCTTCCTCCGTCGAGTCACTCAAGAAGACCAAGGAAGCGGTTACTCTCTTGAAGAGCGTCGGCGCTTACGCTGATGTCGTCAAGGTATCCAACTCGCGCAAACTCCGTGCCGGAAAGGGAAAGATGCGCAACCGTCGCTACCGCCAACGCCGCGGCCCTCTCATCGTCTACAGCGAGGACAACGGCATCGTAAAGGCATTCCGCAACCTCCCCGGTGTCGAACTCGCCAACGTAAAGAGATTGAACCTCCTTCAGCTCGCTCCTGGTGGTCACCTTGGCCGTTTCATCATTTGGACTGAGGGCGCTTTTGCCCTTCTTGACCAAGTTTTCGGCACGTTCGACACCCCATCTGCCTACAAGAAGGATTACGTGTACGTGTCAGACGCGCCCCTTCTTTGTTGTCCCTCTAATTCTTCTCCATTTAGACTTCCCACTGCCAAGATCACCAACCCCGACGTCACTCGCCTCATCAACAGCACCGAAATCCAATCCGTCGTCCGTCCCGCCAAAGCCAAGATCCAGAAACGCCCCTGGACACAAAAGAAGAACCCCTTGGTCAACAAGGCCGTTCTCTTCCGCTTAAATCCTTACGCCAAGGTCCTCCGCAGACAGGAGCTGCGCAAGTGTCTCTTTCCCAGCCATTGCATACTGACACTCATTGTCTCCACGTCCAGTCCGCCAGGCGCAAAAAGGAAAGAAGGAAAAGAAGACGGGCTCCGTTGCTGGCGAGGCATTCCTCAATACCCTCTTCGCTCCTTGAGGCTTGTTCGTCATGTAGTTGCTTGTTTTCCTCTTATGACTCGCATGTCTCGTATGCACCTATGTCATGCCCGCAAAAATACATGGGGAAGGCCGTCGATGTTGACATGGATATCAGCCGGAATAAGCGATGAACTAAAATGTTTGATAGCTATGGGCACAGCACATCATTATAAACTTGCCGACTCGTAATCCGTTTGATCAGCGGACATCACTCTGGCCTTGAAAAAGACAAGCCGAAATGAAGAGAGCACGATCATTACACTGTTGGAGGGACTTGGTCCTTTTCTGAATCTCCGAACCGACCCTCTGACAGATTGTTCAACGTGTCCTCTTCCTTGTCAAGCTTTCGGTTCGTCAACCAAAACACGACTCCAGTGATACCCGCCAAGACCGCGACGGACCCATAGTTCCACACGAGCAACGGATCGATGGACAGCGCTATACGGCAGACAACAATCAGACACCGACCACCCACGCATGACAAGTCACTCACGGACAAACCCTTCGCCAAGCGCAGCCGACACCGCATTCGTAAAGAGGAACATGGACATGACGATCGAACGCATGTTCTTGGGCGCCTTGGTGAACGCGTACTCGAGCCCCGTGATGGAGGCAAAGATCTCGCTAAACGCGAGCAAGACGTAACTGCAAAAGACGCGTGAGTTCGGGTACTCAAAGGATGACACGCGACTTACGATCCGGTTTGGATCCAGACGTTGAGCGGCGAGACGAGTGGGTTCCCGTCCGCATCAACGCAGGTAGCGGCAGAGTACCCGCACGGGTTCGTCTAAGCATACGTTCGATGTCGTTGAATTGCAGTACATGATGTGGCGCACCTTGTAAATGTAATGCTGGACGACCGCTGCCCACACCATGGCGGCTGCACCAGTAGCAAAGCCCCATGAGATTTTCTTGAGCGCGGTGAATCGCCATCCTCGTCTTTCAAGCGCAGGGTATATCTGAGGGAGAGATGATATCGACCAGGACGGTGCAGCCATGGCTGGCGACGTACCAATAAGTCACATATGGGTATGAATATGATCAGTGCAAACGGGTCCAAGTTCGACAACACATCATTGGGTAGACCATGGGTATCCATCGTGGCCGCTTGCGAGGTCAGATTGTTGTTCAGCTGGTTGTAGCAGAGCCCTGTGCACAAAACATCATGACTATGTTTGCAGACAAAAGACGAGTGCCTACAGTAGATCGGGAACCATGCAAAGACGCTGCATGCCTTGAACCCACGGCGGACCTCGTCCACCCAGTTGTCGTCAAACGTCATCCACTTGGGCTTCTCACCGTTTACCTTGGACGGCTTGGCGCTCTCCCAAAAGTCGTCTGCGGTGAGCTGCCGGATGCACTGGACAGGGTTCCAGCTCCAACGGTCGGCAATCGCGTACCGCCAAAGACGGAGCATGGTGCCGAGCACGAAGCCGGTGGGAGGTGAAACACGGTATCGCCCGTGGCCCAGCCAGAGGAAGATTGGTGAGATAAAGAAGACGATCGTCGGGAGTGTGAATGCGAGCCAGAATCCAACAAACTACCGGTACATGATGCTCAGCAAGGACCATCACGACCAATCAATGTCGTTACCTTTTCCGCATAAACCATGCCAATCTGCCCGACAAGCGCACCGATGTTGATAAAGAGATAAAAGTACTAGATCGGCGAGTTGGTAAAGACTGCTGGATGGTAGAGAAATGCGTACCATATAGATCCTCGACGTCGTTAATATAGGGTCAACAATGACACGCTCTCCGGATTTGGTCGTAGCGATGAACGGTTTCGTACGACGGTATTGTTCAGCAACCAACGGCGAAATATTGGACTTGAACCCGCCAGCTCCCGTACCCGTGACAATAAGAGACAATACAAACAATCCAGTAGACGCTTTGCCACCGATGATACCAGGAATGGCAGAGATGATCATGATAACATGTCCGATCATAGCGAGAAGAACACTCCAGCAAATGGTCTTGTAACGTCCCCAGTAGGTGTCGGCGATGTAGGCGCCGGCGATGGGACAGATATATGACCTAGGATGACCATCACGTCACGTGCGGCACGAGGAACGACTGGAAATGACTGCTTACCAGAATTGATAGAAGGTCGTCAACCCAGTAGACATTTGTTGACCGTCTCCGAGTGCACCTGATTGTCCATTTGCCCCGCCAGCACCGGTCGTGGAACCGGGCGGAAGTGGCTGCTGAATGAAGTTGACCTATACAAATGAATGGTTGGTGAAGCACGACTGCAAATCTGATATCTCGACTTACAAACACGGCGCTGGCACCTTGAGAATGCACGACGATTGAGCGTTGATAGGGCAACGAAGGTTACATATTCATACCATAGTACTGAGAATATCAACGATGAGAAAGCGCCATTCTGACCCGAAAACGAAGCACATACCGAGAAACGCTCAGCCAGCTCAACGACGGCGATCACTACCATCAAGGTTGGAATAAGGCGCGGAGAAAATAAAAGATGGCGCTCACAGTATGCAGCCCAGGGAAGTGCATCGGGTACGCGACGGAGTGTCACCAACTCTTCTTCGGATGGAAACTCGAGTCCCGCATGGACGCTATCGTCATCGTCATCGTCCACGGGTAGGGGATCCTTCTTCTCCAAGGACGGACTCGACGAAAGATGCTTGTCATGTTCGGTCAAATCAGCGGGAACACTGCGATCCAGCTCCAGACCAGCCATGCTAGTGGAAAAAAGGTAAGGATAAAACCCGGCTAGAACTCAGGGATGGAGGTCACCTTGTCTTCTTAAAACGGCGGCCAAACCCCCCAGTTCCTGAGGCATCGCAATCCGCCACATGGCCAAGCATGATACGGTCGCGTGATTCATACGAAGCAAGCTCGACGTGTCACGTTGATGGGTTCTGACATACTGCAGCTTATCGCGCGGAGAGTCGCATGCCGTATGTCAACAAAGCTGTTCAACGCTTGATCCGAGTAGCCCGTTCGAGTCGATAGTCGCCGAATGTTGCACGGTATGACACCCTTCAACGACCGATTCAGACCACCGATAAAAGGCAAATGTGACAAACGCGGTGCCATAAGAATGTATCCGTTTGAGCGTGCCTTGATGAACACGCGCTCAAGTTTTCCCATACATGTATGAAAATATTCGTGCTCACTGGGAGGGCAAGCCAAACAACGGAGGCAAACAAGATGTCAGGCAACGGAGTTCCTCAGCCGTCTGGGACTGATTATCAACGTTCCACCACATTGATTCGCCACAAGAGGCTGGGACCCGCACATTCCCACTTGTTCGAAAGCGGCATTTGTATTGGAGAAGCCTGAAGCCCTTGGCAATCGGTACATAGTCGGGTTGATCCGAATCACTGGATCGGATTTTTGTCTCCACCTGGGAGGCACTCGCATACCTATACAAGGGACATGGAAACTCTAGACTACGTCACCTTTGTGAGCCTAGACTTTACCCCTTGTCAGCTGGCAAGATTAGCTGTACGAGATCATAGACACCAACATACTGAACAATGGTCACGGCCATCAGTCCATCTTGGCAACCTCGTCGCAAAGTTAACGACTTCTTCGCCAAATGTAATTCTTTGATTGCTTGAAGTAAGCATCAATCATCAGAACCGTCAGTTCTCGTTCCACCCGATCAACAGTTTTAATTGACATGATCTCTTCAGCGGCTTTCCTCCCTGCAAGGTTTCCCGTGTGATCAGATGTCCACCTGGACTTTCATGTTGAGACCCAGACAGCAAGGTCCATAATGTGGCATTTTCGGAAGCCGCATCAGAAAACCCGCTCCCTGACCACGGTCGTTCTTTGGCTTTGTTTCGTAATCACAGAGGACTGGAAGAAGTTCAAAAAGCGCAACAGATCCGTATATACTATATAGGCTTCTGGGCCTTCGAAAATGACTGATAGCAACGATTTGAATTGCGTCGACGTATTGAGACATTTTGGTGCACACGCCCTCAGTGATGAGTCAATGAGCGCCGAACGCGTGATGAAACATTCCTATCGCACCGCAATCTGTGGATATCAATAACGAATCGAGTCACTGTGGATATAGCCTATAAGCGCCTGCGAAAGTGTCGTGGGCAGTGTCCAGACAACACATTTGCCGCCACCCTGGTACAATATGCGAACCGAGGCGTACATGTGTTAATATTCTGATTTTGAGCAGCACATCGGTCGCTGGCGGTGAGTGTTGAAAGGAAGTACTAACGGGGAACAAGAGTCAGCACGCATGTAACACTGGCATTCTCGTTGTCGGGAGTGGTTTGGGTCGAAGCTAGGGTGCGCTGACTCAACAATTGATCATACTTGCGATCCTCCGTAACTCGTGGAAGCATTACCAGGTGTTATTGGATAAAAAGAGTATATTACTAATCGTGTTGTCAAAGTCGTGTAACGCTAAGTTGAACTTTGATGTCAAGACTTGATACATGATGTCAGAACCTCCGATTCAGAAGGTCCTATGTCTCTCATTTTACATTTACACGACGTCTTCGGCCAAATATGTAACGTGAGTGCCCTAAATCTCTGCAACAACTTCACATTTAGATTTGATACAGATGGCCGTGTCGTGGCTAAAAGGCAGCCGCGCGACCCAAGCGTTTCTCGGCAATTACATTTGAACATCGTGTCGATCCACGTAATTGACCCAGAGTGTCATGCTTGAGAATCAGATACATCATACAGCAAACCCTACACTAACTTCTCAGACCTACGGGCAGCCAGATTGCATCTCGTAGGGTGCACTTGACCAACATGCAAATTCGCGGTTGGCTGTCTTTGGGAATGCCTTCGGGCCACGCGAGGCAATGCTGCAAACACGTTGTTATAGGCAGTGGTGGTCCAGCGTGGATATCTTGCCGCGGTCTGAGATACTCGTTGACCAACTAAACCATGCAAGGCCTCCCAACTTTCGAGCCTGAGCCGTTTCATTCTTCATCCTTGGCAGCACACGCCATAAGTGCGGCGGCGACCGCTTCTGTTTTAATAGCGAGCATATCTATACCCTCTTCCCGTCACCAAACCATTTCGGTGCGCCTTCATCTCTGCCCATGTCGTCCTTACACCATCCTTATTTCAACCGCAAGCTGGTCGAGATGCTTCCCTTTGCCTCTTCCCTATGCATCCTCGCCGCTCTCGCCACTGGCTCTTTTGCTCTTCAAAGCAGCGCCAACGTGTCTATTACCCCTGATGTCAGCAAATCCAGGGCGTACTCCAGTGCCATTTCCAGCGTTATCGCTGCGGTAACCCCAATGTTGGCGCTCATTTATTTCTGTCCACTCTACTTGTTGTATCGGCACTCGAAGCGTCATCCAAGAACGCTCAACAAGGTGTCTGGAATTCGCATTCAGCAGTATGGCCCACGTAGGTCTCAGAGCCGTTGGCCCCGCTCGTGTTGGTGTCCTTGTGGCTTACACGTGTCCCAGTTATCTATATTTTCTTGCTTTTCACTAGCTTAGCCCAGGTAAGTACATTCGCATCGACGTGTTTCATTCTCAGACAACTGGTGTGCATATCCTAGGTTGCGGACGCAACCTGGCTTTTGTTACAGTACAAGTACAATGACAATGCACCTGATCCAACGACACGCACGGGAGTGCGTTTCCTGCTGTGCGTACCTTCAGCCACGGGTTCGATAAACACGTTTCCATGTTGACGCTGTGCAGATTCGCAGGGTGTTGGACCACCGTCACGTCTGGGACTTATACCCTTTTCTTCCTTGATCCGCTCTGGTCACGGCGTCCAATTGCGTCGATTGGGACGCAAGCGGTCTGGGTCCTCGTAACCTGGGTCTTCTGGGTCGCGGGCACAGGAGTGCTCAACAAGTCCCTTCCCTCGCTCTTCATGCAAAATTCTTGCCAGGGAATCGTCTACTGCGGGCAGTTGCAGGCGCTATTCGGTGAGTATAATGTTACTAGTCGCAGAGGCCTCATTGACCACTCTAAATCCTCAGCACTCTCGGTCGTCGAAATGTTAGTATTTCTTAGAGATCAGCTTGCTATCGTTCTGATTTGAGTATCTGACAGACTTACTCTGACATTTGGTATGATCATTATCACATGGTTGGTGTGGAGGTCAGCGCGGTACGTCCGTCAACCAGTGGTAATCAGAGCAACCCCCATATGAACATTGGAATACGTTGGGTAGATAGGGGTAAACAGATCTGAATTGTGCAGACATGAAGCCAGGAGCAACACTATGTGCTAATCAGCCTCACGTTACGACCCCTTGATTTGGACACAAGGAACCTCTCATTTTAGGATTACAGCCCTTTCGTTGAATCTGTACAGTTCATGCCAGTGACCGTTCCTTTCACTTTTGGGGGCACCGCCGAACAGACGGGCGACACGGGGACAGTATCTCCGCCACTTCCACTATTCTTTCCTTAGCCGTTCGTACTTGCAGCTGGTGTACAGTATGATCGTTAAATTAAGGCCGATTCAACTCCGCAACAAAGCTTTGTGGTTTTCGTGGGCAACCAGTTTTTTATTTTATCCGAGGGAAACGGCGAAGGAGCGGCAGAGTCAGATAATAGTCTTGAAGTCGCGACCTATAAGATATTGGTTGATTTGCACGATTCCAAATTCCTTGTAAGCGCGTCGGGTTACCAATGACGACAGTAATTCGCCTCGACCCGGAGGCTGCAAGCCGGTCCAGGGCTTCGGAATGTGGAATCGGGAGGCTTCCTATTGGTCGGAGCGGGATTACGCGGAACAAACCGGCATTGATCGGAACCTGAAAAACTGTGAAAAGGCGACAAACACGTCACTTTAACAACTCTTGTTGTAACTCCACTCTAGAGGCTCGGCGCCGTTTCAGTTCTCTACTTTCTTTCTTCCACTACTTTTGCAATGCCTTTCGCTCCTGGTCAGTTGCGGTCTTGTACACTCGCTATTCTTGCGTAGAATCACTAACCTCGCCCTCATAGGTGACTCCGGCAAGGGTGCCTCCCTATTCAAGACGCGTTGCGCGCAGTGCCATACTACCGGCGCTGGCGAGCCCAACAAGGTTGGCCCAAACCTTCACGGGTGAGTGCCATCTCGAGACTTTACGCCCTTGACTCAACGAGCGCTTTCCAGCATCTTTGGCCGTAAGACGGGTCAAGTCGACAGCTTCCAGTATACCGCCGCCAACGTCAACAAGGGTATCACATGGGACGAACACACGCTGTTCGAGTATCTTGAGAACCCCAAGAAGGTATATTGTCTTTTGTTTGCTATATTCCGACAGATATTGATGTTGCCTCGTCAGTACATTCCTGGTACCAAGATGGCCTTCGCGGGTCTCAAGAAGGACAAGGACCGCAATGACCTCATCACCTGGCTCAAGGAATCGGTCAGTAACGCTTTCTCGGAATTTCATTCTCAACTTAATCGATATTTTAGACCGCATGATTTATATCCCTTTGTCACGAGCCCCTCGGTTGGCCATCTACAGACTACCTTAACATGTTTTAGCTTGGTCCTATTCCTTAGATGACCACATCGCATAGTACCTGCATACTCCCCCACTCAAAATGTCACATTCTCCATCGACGTTTACCATCAGTGAAAGATCATCTGTAGTGAAGATTGTGTGAAATTTGCCAAGTCTTGAATTATACCAGAATAAGTCGACTAAACCATAAATAATCCATCTTCTAATATGCAACGCCAGTCGAGGTACATAGTAAGTTATGGCTAGTAGGTACGGGCATCACGACGTCATGGCATACTACGCATCAAAAATAAGGAGGTACGATGGCCTGATTGCGTTCTCGGCATAACAGACTAGTTCGTCATAGTTCAAGGAACCACCTAGAACCACCTCAGCAAGAACCTGAATCGTCGCGGTATAATCAGTACAAGGGGGGTACTAAATTCGCAAGACCTACTGAATCATAGCCTGGTGGAGGCGCAGTCATATTGGTATTGTCCTGCGTCATCTTATAACCTTTCCCAACAACGACTTTGTTGAGAAGGATCGCCTTCTGCCTCGAAGGCTTGATATTGTTCGAGTAGTCGTTGGACTTGGAAGACGTCGAGGACGTGTAGATCCCTGCACCGAATCTATCATGTAACAGAGTCACGACGCTGTTTGATCGCAAGGAATGCAATGACTTGCCTGCCCCAACCCGTCTTCTTTCCAAACAGCTTCAGACTGTACGACGTACGGATGATATTGCAGAGAGAACATGATGACGAGGAGCAGAGGCTGGCGTTCCCATTGTCTCCCAAGAGACATTCCCTCGTCGTCCCATGCCAACGACGGTTTTCATTTCCAGCGGACCTTCCGGCTGCAGCAAATTTGCCTCGAGCCTCGACAGATGCACTGTTGGTAACCTGGGTAAGACGACAGGGTTCTGTGCACGACAAACCCGACTTACCGATATGCATCGTACTTGGCGATAGAAGTGGGATGCCCAATTACTTTGTAGACATGGCGTACAGTCGGGCACGGTGTCTGGTGCCGCCACGAGGTCTTGAATTGGTCGGCGACTATACGCTATCAGATCGCTATGCGACGATCGGAAAACAATAGCATACCACTCGTAAAAGTGTCGTGCGAATTAGGGACCTCGATCAACAACGGGGCGCTCTTCTCCGCCTTGGAAGAACAAGCCTGGCCGCAAAAGTGGCCCTTCTTGACGGCTTTCCCGCAGAGCAGGCAGCCGTTCTTGAGTGGTCTGGAGCACAGAGCCGTAAGTAGTGCATTGACTATATGGAATAACTCTAG
This sequence comes from Zangia roseola, assembly GCA_038090095.1. Taxonomy (NCBI): domain Eukaryota; kingdom Fungi; phylum Basidiomycota; class Agaricomycetes; order Boletales; family Boletaceae; genus Zangia; species Zangia roseola. Next base: position 73,125 of record JBBPMD010000001.1, read on the forward strand.
GTCTACGGACTTGGAGGGTGCTGCGGATGTTCCTCCTCCTGCAGCCTTGGCTTGCTGTGCGCAAGTCTTGCTACAGAAAGAATGGGTCGTCTTCCCGTCATTGTACTTGGGTTGCTTGTGACAGTACTGTAGTATGGCGGCACCATCAACGAGGAGTTGGGACAGAGAACAGCGAGAGGGAACGTACGTCACACATGTTGGCTCTAGCGCGAGCACCGCCAGCCTTGGCGCTCTTTCCCCTTGCACCCCTTGCAGGAAGGTTACTGCCTGGCACAGTCCTCGTATTGTTCCGATTCTGTATCTTAGCGGCGCATGACTTGCTACAGTAAGAGTGGGTCTTGGCCCCATCAAAGTACTTGGGCTTCGCGTGACAAACCTGCAAGGGGAATTAATGCAAGGGTTGCAGCACGCGGTCGAGAGAAAGCAACATACATCACAAAGACTGACTGCGTTCGTCGTGGTCTGTCGTGTGGTGGCATTAAATGCCGGCTGGGGCTGGGACTGGGCTTGCGGGGCCTGGGGTTGTGATTGCGGTTGGCCCTGTGTCGATTGTGCCTGGGCAGTCTGCGCTGCCAGGTATTGACCAGCCATCGTGCCGAGCACGGAGAGTGCGGCATGCATGGGCGGAAGTGCGGCACTCATGTCGAATAAAGTTGGGAATGCTTTCTCTGAAAAAAGGTAATATATGAACGACTTGGAGATAGACGCGGATAGTCAATGATTGCTCGCCTGGAGCAACTTGAGTATGCGGATAAGGCAAGGAGGATGGTTGATGGAACACTAGGCAGCGGGGGTGCTTTATAGTCATCAGGACGAGCGGATAGCCCATTGTGCTGACACTCGAGCAATGCGAATAGCGCGTGTTGGCCGCGAGGGCAATAAATTTCGCGGTGGGGAGGATTTACAGCCATCGTTCGCGGTGTAGTCGCCAGACGGCGTCCACGTCTCTATTGCCGAAGTGAAGCTCACCTCGTCCTCGGCAGAAAGCTGCTGTGCCCTGGCACACCTGGTACATGGCAACATTAGGCACGTGTATGTGTGTACCCTGGATATCGGATCAACTGCATTCTTGACCACACGAGGCTAATAAGATGGCAGTCGGTCAAGACACAGCCCGAGTTCAATGCCACCAGCCGGATGCGACGCGGCGGGGCGGTGAGTTTGGCGACAACGTACATGTGACCGGTGTGACCGTGGTTCCATCCAAATCGCTAGCGGTACATACTGTAGGTGCCTAGGCTAGAATACATGCATGCTCCATACAATCGTGGTTATGCCTATCATACAAACGTGTGGGTATCAAAGTCGAAATAAAGATCCATAATATTCCATATAAATACCCGTGCCAGTCCGTGCAGTCCGTGCAGTCGGGTACTGCAAGTGACTGGTGATCCATTGAATTCTGCATCAATCATGACGCGAGAGGCGTCTTGAACAACGTCCGCACAAATGCCTTCAGATTTCGTGCGCGCTGTGCCTTCTCCCCGTAAACCACAAGGTACGCTGGGCGCACGGTGTCATTGTGGTAGGTGACTGTTTCTATTGATTACAATTCAAGTTGTTGATCCTGGCACATCATATCCACGTGTGACGAACCTTCATAATTTAGGTCCCATCCAATTTCCCCGGCGACCTGTGAGGAAAGTTAGATGGGCAGTCAGTCAAGCAGGACACCTCCGCATACCGAGTCGTATCCAGATGGCGGAGCGATTAGGTTGGTATCATTGCGATACCTCTTGTAGGGCCTTCCAACAACAACGCGACTAAGAATCATCACCCGCAGTGAGGCGTGCTCGGAGGGACTGCAGACATAATCATCTGCCTCTGATATGTATAAGGAGCGATTCTCGTCATTAGCTATCGATTTGGAGGACGTACTCGAAGAACAAGTTGTGGTATAGATGCCGTGACCGAATCTAGACTCCTAAGTCAGGACAGGCCATTCCAAAGTTGATTTCACATACCGCTTGAACGAATTCTTTGACCCTAGTGGGAAGATGGTAACAGGTAAGGCGAGAGGAGCAAACATACTCACCACACTTGCTCACATCAAATGAACTGCGCAAAATGGAGCACAGATAGCACCCCTTGAGATTGCAGAGGACCACGCTGCCCGAAGACTCCCCTAAGAGACAAGCACGGTTGGTACCGTGGAAAAGGAGCTTCTCGTTTCCTCGCTTATCCTTGGTTTTGATAGTGGCCTGGACTCGGTCCCTGCCGTAACTTAGTGATAGGGGTGTGGGTGGGAAGAAGAGGTAAAATGTACCTATGATTGAGATAGGGTTCGAGCGCAGGCTCTGGCCAGAGGACTTTAAAGATATATTGTATGTCGGGTCGCGCCTTCTTACGATGACGCCACCCTTTGATAAAGAGCTGCTCTACTATATTTATAACGCGACCTTTTGGTAAGTTGGTTGGGCGTAAGAATAATCACGCACCCTCGGCGAAACGGGGATTTTCCCTATCAACCCGGACTAGCCGATTTCGTCGACCATGCCAGTGGGAGGAGTTCACTGGGTTGTCGAGGGAAAACTCGTCAGGCGGCGCTAGCTTCACCCACCCATCTTTGTGGGGAGAGGTCATGGTTAGATCGAACTGAGAGAGGAAGAGAACGGGGATGAAGAGACGAGAAATTATATGCTGCCCATAGTGAACCTCGCCTCCACTGCACTCCGACGGCACAGACAAGAGCAGTAACCTGACCCATGTCGTACATCATGATGTTGCTGGCGGCGATGTGGACACTTAGGGAATCTTATCCGCGGTCTTCGTGATACTCCGCTGAGAATTCAGCATAATTAACGCGAGGCGGCCCCGTTCTACGCTTGGTAATTTCATTGGTATCACGTATTAGATGAAGCGAATCCTGTGCGTACCATGCAGCTTCCACGCCGTTGATGCACGATGGATTTGATGATGGATGTGGTCCAGAAAAGGCAACTGAGTAAGATGGAGTAAGGCGCAGCCTTGCAAAACACGCTGCAGCAGGCTGGCATGTCAGGCGCGCGTCCAAAGCGTAGGAGATGAGCCGTATCATCCTTTCACTCGGCTTATCTTGGCTGGTTCAGGCCCACCTCGTGGCGATCCGGTCATTCCGGGATATTTTCGTCGCAGTGGGTCTCCACTCATCGCCTTCCCGTATAAAAAAGACTCCCTGCTCGCGAGTCTCGTGAAGGAAACAATCTTTTTATCCCCCCTGATTTGATCATTTTCCTCAAAATTCTCTATCCACTTATTGCGATCTTCGTGATCTCGTTCGGACTCGGAATGCTAGACACCCGTCGAATCATGAGACTCTTTGGCCTCGGAGCTCCCCAATCTGCCCCAGGCAGATTGCAGAAACAAAGGCCCGTGACACAGTACTATCCTTCAAGGTGATACGACTGGTTTCCCAATGTTTTCCACCCTCATATATTCTTTAGAAATTCATTCCCCAAACCGCCGTCACCCAGTGCGTCCAACAATGATGGCTCGGAGGCGGACTACCCTCCCCTTACGGCTCCTGTTGCTCCTACTGGCGCGTCCGTAGCTCCATTCCGAACATCAATGACATCGCCCGTCTTGTTTTACGACAAGAACGACCCTTTCTACGAATTCACCAACTTTTCGCCACACGACGTCACATACAAAGGAAAGAGGTACCCGACGAGCGAGCACCTATTTCAAGCATTCAAGGTACGTGATTTGTTTTTATTCTAGCTCCTGGGTGCCGATACAGACTCTTGATCTTTGATATCGGTTAGTTCTTGGACAGCCATCCCGAGATCGCGGAGCGGGTTCGGACATGCGGCGAAAGACCAATGTTAGCCTTTGACGAAGCACACCGGAACCAGAAGCTCGTGCGTTCGGATTGGAGACAGATCAACATTGAGAAGGTACCCGTCGCTTCCTTTCTAACACGAGCTTTTCAAGCTAAACGATATCTTCGCGCAAATCTAGATGGAAATCTCCCTTCGTCTCAAATTTACTCAACATCTCGACCTCAAAGCGCTGCTTTTAGGCACGGGTGACGCTGACCTGATCGAGGTGAGAGGCATCCCACTGTTTCGTCCCACCCTGTGATTCAATCCCGATGCCTAAGAACTCCCCACGCGACTATTTCTGGGGCATCGGTACCGATCAATCTGGTCGCAACGAACTCGGGAAAGCTCTCGTGAGACTTCGGGAGGAGCTACGCCAAGAACAGAACGACCCTTCTCATATTCCGAGAGCTAGACGGGACTCCACTCGCTTATCAGTTCAAGATCTCACCTCTCTCGTGCCTTCTCGACTCAACGGTAATGCGCAACATCCTTCGGGCCCGCCTGTCGTAGCGTCCGGAAGCGGGCCCCCCAACTCACAGGGAATCTCACCCCAGGACAGTGGAGTTTGTGAGGTATGATTGGGTGCCTGTTCCAGGGTACCACGTCACCTGATTGATAGCCTCCAGTTCTGCCATGTAAGACCTAAGTTTCAAAACCACCCTTACTGCGGGCGGACATGCGCCACACAGGCAACCAAGATGTGCAATGTACGTCTTCGGACCGCAGCTCGGTTCTTCGTCACGCTGATTATTTCTCGCAGTTTTGTCGCTCGAAACCTCGGTTTGGGAAGCATCCGTATTGTTCGAGAACGTGTGCGGCTAAGGCGGGTGGAGCAATTTGATCTCCGGAGATTGTATGTATAATATGGACCAGCGAGGGCTCGAGATATGGATACGATTTCATTAATTATGACTTATATCTTAGTCACCGTCCTATTTCCGTTTCAGCAGGGCTACATTCACAACATGCGATGCGAGATGTTTTGTAAAATCAATGCAGTGTTAAAAATAATTGATACAAAATGCTAACGTCCGATTGATAAAAATTAGCGGGGGGAATGATGCGGCGAGTATCAGTGAGTCATTAAGATGCAAGGCGGATGATGTCGATGAAGTGTGGATGGATGAGAAGGTACGACCAGGGGAACGATGGTAGTGTTAGAATGCAGAAATGAGGGGTTGAGAGATGCAGAGCCAGCTGCGCTAGAGTAGCTCTCACTCGTTGGTATGTTCAGCGGGATATCCGAAAGAAAGGACACGTCTAATGCCGTCTGCACAACATGATGTTCATCAGTAACGTGCAACCCAACTAAATCCAAATAAAGACTTACCCCGAATAGGGCTCATAGCTCGGGTGGGACTGAGAGCCCTCAAGGGGCTTCGCGACCGAGTCAATTTTTCTGGAACCGAGGAGGGATTCTCAGTTGGGAAAGGAACCTGATTCTTGTTCTCGCCATCCTTGCCAGGATTGAGCATAAATGACATGAGCATGTTGGTTGGCGGAGTAGGCACAAGACGGCCGTGCACAACTGGTGAAGGTGGAGAAAACAGCATAGCGATGTTAGGTTGGCCCGCGTCTACAGAAGTAGCCGAGCTCTCCCTTCTTATTCTTCGTCCGCGGGAAGGTGTCCTCGAGTGTGTCGCTGGTCTTTTATTGTTACGTGCAGGTGGGGGACCAGCTTGCTTGCTGGGATTATGATCAGGGGTAAATATCTTGGTGAGCGACGAGAGGCTGGGGGCACGCTGGGTTCCCTGGGGGTTCTCACGTGAGAATAGATGCGAAGGAAGGAGACTCCCAGCTGAACCCTTTCTTGGAGGCGTAGCGGTTTTTTGTTGAGTCCCGAAAGAAGATTTTGAGCGAGAATGGGTTCTCTTCAGAGTTTTAGAGGTAGACATGGAGTTGCATTCATCCAGGGAAGGTTGGCACGAAGAAGACGAAGCGCCGTCGTACGTGGTGGGTACCTCCGCGATATTGTGTATGTGGAGGTGATATTTGAGGGCTTGAACGTCCGAAAGAATATCGGCACATCCCCGACGGCGGCACTGGATCTTATCCGTAGGCTTCAGACCGGCATGCTGCATCATTACAATCGCCTGACATTGCTATAGCCACTGTATCAGCATACTGCATCCACTGCCTCGTAATATAATAGGGGTACACACAGCTTGCATGAGGGCTAGTTGATCGGTGTGACGCATGTGGACTTTGGGTTTCGGTCTCCACATCATGTCCATAGGAACCTTGGGGTCAACTGGAGTAGCAAGCGTGTACATTGAGCGCTGGTCGTCAGGGATTTGAGGAAGCTCCTTTTCATTAATTTCAGTCGTGGGAGGTTCTGGTTCGGGGTTGGTACCATGAACGGCACGATAACGAGCAACGAGTCGTTGTGCTGCACTGGGGGTCGAACTTTCGCCTGTGCTCGCTGTTGACGCGATTTGAGCAGAAGGGCTATTCTTTTCGCGTGCGGTAACGAATTCCAGCGGCGAGAGATTATCGGAGTCGCCATGCTGTTCTTCGTCTGTGTCATCACCGCAGTCAATGGGGATGGGTTCTGGAGATTCCCGGGGGAATATACTGGCAAAACGGCGAGTGTCGAGTCTGCCAGGTTGATCAGGGCGTTGATCAGGGCGGTCTTTGGTGACACTACGGAGGTTGGGAAATACGGTGTTGGGGTGCCCAGATTGCATGGTGGGAGAGGAGAGGAAGAATGTCCACTATCTGTGGTGACGATAAACGTTACAGCAAGAACCGGATTTATATAGGGACAACAACTGACGCTTTACCATTGTGGAATGGATGTCCACACTTGATTGTGGAAGTTCCACTCGTGACTCAAAAGGCAATGCAAGTCATCGTACAGCTTTGGCACAATGCAGAAAATTAAGTCTGTATGCTTCGTGGCATCCGCCGCGAAACAGCCGGACTTGGCTGACGTCTGTGAGCATCGGAGGTCGTCGTCGTTGTGGTAGGGGTCAGAGTTGTTGGCCCATCGACAAGCAAGACTGCGCCACACCCAGAATAGGGTTAGGGTTACTCGGAACTAGGGTTACGACTTCTAACGAGTCACAAACGCACCAACAATCATCAATCGCCGGCATGCTCAGCTTGAGGGTTGGCGCCCGTCTTTCTGGAGATGTCGCGCTTCTAAAAGAGCGGATCCTCGTGCCCATATCCCGTGCATACCAGACCACCTCGCCACCACATCGGTCACCAGCCTATCCTGGCCACATCCCCCTCGGTGCCTTTGAAAACGCGTTTCTAACCGTAGGCTCAGCTCTCGTGGCGTTCATGGACCCAAGGCGCGGCGGTAAGTAACTGCGAGTATCACTTGAAAAGTAATTTAATACCCTCCAGACATGGTGGCCGCCCTTGGCGAAACTACAGCAGGTCTTGCATTGCCAAAGCTACGAGACGCGATGCTCGACTCTTCGGAAGGACGGAGGATTCTCAAAGACCGTCCGCGAGTCAGCTCCACGATCCTGGACTTGCAAAGGCTAAAGGCACTTCCTGACGGGACGTTCGGAAGAGAATACACAAGGTGGCTCGAGGCTTGCAAAGTCACACCCGATTCACGAGAGCCGGTTCGCTTTATATCGCTTTTTTTTAACCTTCCGGACACCTCATAATCCCAGTAGGTTCATTATATCGACGATCCAGAGCTTGCCTACGTTATGCAGCGATATCGCGAAACTCACGATTTCTATCATGCTCTCTTTGCTCTCCGAGTTTCAGCTCTGCCGGAACTTGCACTCAAAGCATTCGAGTTCGCCAATTTAGGGCTGCCCATGACTGCGTTAGCACTTGGGGCCTCCGTCAAGATGAAGGAGGCGCAACGAGAGAGACTTTGGTACGAATTCGTACCTTGGGGGCTAAGGTGTGGTGGAAGTGCCAAGTGTCTTCTGACAGTTTACTGGGAAGAGAGGTGGGAGCAAGAGGTCCAAAAAATTAAAAAAGAGCTCGGTGTGTGGGATCCACCGGGTGGGTTAAACATCTGTTCTCCGTGAGTATTATGGTTGGCTCCTCGATCCATGACATTCGTTTATAGTGTGCTCTCGGCGAGTATATTTGCATGAGTTTACTGCTTTGATAGAACTATCAAATTCAAACGACCATTAAATTCATTATCGACAAACACTAAAATCATCGTGCTTATCTCAAAAATGGCTTACTGCCACTTGCGGCTCGGGTAGGCCCATGAGCCCGGTAGACAAGCTCCCCCCACCCCATATATTTACAGTGGCAATATCTACACTCCCATGGTAGCGCTTTCTTTCAACTCCACCATTGCAACTCCAACTCTGCTTGCTTTGCCTTTGCCTGTGCAGAACGGATCCGCCACTATTCTCCTGTGTTCTACTACTCGATCCCACTTTACTCATAGGCGGTTCCACGATACCTGTTGCGGCTGTGCCTTTTGCTAAGTTGGACGCGTTTTCCTCGTGTCCCTTCTCTCCCCCTTTGCGATCCTCGCACTACCACACCCGCTAAATCGGGTGAGCTTCTGGTTAACCGGCGGACTAATATTATTGTCCAGCTTGGATCCCTCTGCCTTCTTCTTATTCTCGTCGCTGTCTTTCTCGCCCATGGGTTCCGAGTGTCCGTTGTGTAGCGCCAGTTAACCAGCATGCGTTGAAAGTACAACAATTACCTTACGATACATTTGCATAACCACTTCGACTCGTGACCTGGGTCTTCGCTGACGTCTTCTCTTCGGCGGGCTGACATATGATAGGGATATGTTATGGGAAGAGAACAAGGGCATTGTGGAGGAAAGGGTCGTGGCGAGACGAAGCTTGACTCATCACAATTGGTCCTAGTCTTCGAACGCGCGCGTCCCCACTCATTCAGAGATAAAGACAGACAGAAAGCTGGGGCACGACTCGGGCTCACCTTGACTCAGTAGCACACTCGGAGAAAAAACATATGGGGCCAAGTATGGTTTTTGTATCTATACATACATTCTGGGCAGTAGACTGCATTTCGGTGCCTAGTGGATTATTGGGGTGGATGTACCATGGAACTTGGAGAGATGGGGGCTCTGAGCATATATTCAACACCCATTACATTTACTACTGGCGAGTCAATTGACAGCATCTAGACACTGTTCTGGACACAACATAAATCTCCATTCCCATGGGTATGTCATGACAAAGTACAAACCTCCACTTTTTGACCTTCAGGACTAATAAAACCAATGTCAATTGTTGCCAGCCCAAAGTTTTCATCACCACTTTCTTGAATCTGACAAAGGTAAGAGTCTCTGGCAAGTAAGCTTGATTGATTGATTAGGTCTTGATGTGGAGGAAAACAGGAGAGACTAACTTGGCCATTAAACATGCTGCATAAACTGTTTGAAAGAAATTCAATTGTTGAGAACATAGACAGATTTCCTTGTGAATAGAATACTCACTGCCACCTATAGGAAAACACATGAACAGGTGTCCTGGATCAAGCTGAGCTGCTATCCACTGTTTCCTCCTTAGTCAGCCATCCTATAGGAATTCAATGCAAATACCTACAAGGCCTACTGTGGCCCCAGTAACCAAACTGATGCAAGCATCAATCAATGACAATGTGGAGTCAGCATCAATACCACACCTAGTTATCAGCCCAGTTTGAATGCAAAACTTTGACAGCTTTTGAACCAGCAACTTCAATCTAGACAGCAATATTTCAGTTTCAGTTCACACATGCCAGTGGCCTAAATGTAATATCACCAACTTTATGGATAAAAATGGTCCCCCTTTGTTCAAAGTATGATACATTGACCAAGCAACTGAGATATCTGCTAAAACAGACAATCCTAACCAAAGTAGGGTTGCCCACTACAATTCCATAAAACCATGCACCAAACTGCACACAATTCAACACTCACATTTAAAGTCACATGTCCAGACCCTTCTAGACTAGAGGTTACACTGATCAATGACAGGAAAAGTAAGTAATCCAATTGATCAGTTCAAAGGTAACCACCTACTAAGGGACCAAGGAGATATACCCAAATGCTGCATCAAGTTAGTATAAGTTCACCAGTAAAGATAGAGACCATACATCCTTCAAGAATTGTAATAATTCCCTGAAATGGATTAGCCAGATTTACCTGAACTGATTTCACTTACAAGCAAGATTGAGACTCTGACAAATCCTGGATTGGTTTCCACTGAAGATGCTACAGTTTTCATGTGTCCAAAATAATCAAGTTCTATCACTTACAAAGATATATTCGACTGATGAAAAATCCATGAACAAGACACACAGTCATTACCTAGAGTTTACAAATTAGCCACTGCATCAAATTACAAGGATATTTGCATTACACTTGTTCCAACATAAATTCCTTGCTCCCTATTACATATATACATTATTGTCAGCAACATCAGATTCATGCTGGATGAAAAACAGTCTACATACCAAAGACCCTGATTCACCTGCTCATTGGGGAGTGGGGAATCATGGCCATGAAGGATTGTCATGTGACATGTCAATGCACTTGCAGCAGGATATTAGAGAGATCACAGAGCAAGGGTTAGCTTCAAGTCACATACACCACTAAAGCTTGCATTGCCCTGCTTTCATTAGTTGAATCTTGGCCATCTGCATCAAAACACTGACCAAATTACTATGACCTATAGGCATGAACCACATGGTGGGTTAAATGATCAAGTACTGAGCTCTTAACATATAGTAACACCCACAGTGCCCTTGATCCAAAGAGAGTCACGACTGTGGATGGATGTCCTCCAAAAATATATCCCAACTTGGGCAGTGAAAATCACGAAGACACTACAATAATGGTTTTACTATGTCAGCATCAAGACCATATTAGACTTACATTGACATCAGACATAGACCTGCCCACATGGTAGATGTGGAATTCTGTAGGTGCCCAGTGAAGACGTATGCCGACAATACAAACGTCATGTCGAACGAGTCGGCGATTGAAGGACCTGTTAGCGAGGAGACTCAAGTACAGCGCGAGGGTGCCGTTTATATACTAGTATCCATAGGTACTGCCTGCATGCCTAAGGCGATACGCTCCATACCGGTCATTGATTATGCGTAAATACTCGGATGATAATGCGCAGTAATTGAGTTGAACGAAAATACTTTGATGGAGGATGGAGTCAACTCGGACCCGTGGGCCGTGACTGTGACAGGATTCGTTAGGGCATTCACATCTGCAACACTACGGTCAAACTCCCGACAACCCCCTAAAACAGTTCAAGGAAGACAATCGTTCTCAGCGGTACCTGAAATGCCCCCAAAGAAGCAAAATGCGCCCCCCTCTTCCAAAGTGAAAGAGGACAAGGTGATCTCATCACTCGCAGTTTGTAGCCTCGACTAAATGATCAAGGTTTCCTGTGAAGACCTTTGGCTTGAAGAATGTACGCAATCTAGTTTTCACGATGGGCTGATGTCGACGACAATGTTCCCGTAGAAAAACAAATCAGCCAAAGTCCAGAAACAGATCCAACAGATCCAGGCGCAAGCTGCAGTGTCGGGCAAATCTAGAGAAGCGCTCGCGAAAGAGAAGGAGAAAGACCTACGTGCGAAAGCCACATTAGAGGAGGAGAAACGCAAGAAAGAGGAAGCTGCTTTGTTCAAGCCCGTGCAAGCGCAGAAAGTACCCTTCGGAGTGGATCCCAAGACCGTTCTTTGCGCATTCTACAAGGCTGGCAACTGCGAGAAGGGCAATAAGTGCAAGTTTAGTCACAATCTTGATGTTGGCCGGAAGGTGGAGAAGAAGAACCTCTACGAAGATGGCCGAGAGGAGAAAATGCAGGGTGTGTAAAGATATGTCAGTTGCTGCAATCGATGCTAACGCATGTCGAACCGATGTCATAGACACGATGGAGGATTGGGATGAGGCGAAACTACGAAGCGTAGTCTTGTCGAAGCACGGTAATCCACGAACTACAACAGACGTGCGTAGTATCCCTTTTCAATGCGTCGTACTCATACATGCATGTAGATTGTTTGCAAATACTTCATCGAGGCTATCGAAACAAAAAAGTGCGCAATCTTTCCTGGCGCATGTATTGTAACTGATTTCTCGCATTGTAGGTTTGGATGGTTTTGGGAATGTCCAAACGGAGGGGAGAAGTGCCAGTATCGACATGCGTTACCCCCTGGCTTCGTTCTCAAATCTGAGAGAAAGGCTGCGGAGGAGGCTGCAAAAGCCAATGTGATATCACTTGAGGAGTTCTTGGAGACCGAGGTAGGTTTCCTACCGCAAGGAGATTTGAGGTATTCACGCTGTTTTAGCGGCACAAATTAGGTCCCAACCTTACCCCAGTCACCGCCGAAACTTTTGCTATCTGGAAGAAGACACGAATGGACAAGAAGGAGGCGGAAGCAGAGGCATTGCGCAAGACCAAGGAGACGCACCATGCGGCAGGCAAGAATACGGGCATGAGTGGTAGAGACCTGGTAAGTGTTAGGGTTTCTGGTGATCTCCCTCGTTGACGTTGGATCAGTTCCAATACAACCCAGAATGGTTCGAAGATCAAGACGACGGAGATGGGTCAGATGACTTTGATCTGTCCAAGTACAGGCGCGATGAGGAGGAAGTATACGCGGAGTTTCGACGGACGGAGCCAGATATCAGTGATCTTCATTTGTATGAAGACGATGATGCGGACGGGGACAGGAAAGGCGACGGGTCGGATTCTACGGATGACAAGTAGACATTTATGCCCTTTGTTGACGTCTTTAATCGCCTCTGAAGTTTCGTAATAATAAGTCTCCGTGTGACCTTTGAAGTTGGTTTCTTTCAAAGTAGTGGTCGATGTCTCGTGTGCCCTCTTCTAGACCGACCGTCAAAACTACACTAGTTCCTCCGACCCCTCGTTCTCGAGCACCCTCTCCATGCAAACCATCCGCTAGTGCACTTGCATCCCCCGCAACCCCTCGTCCCCGCACAAAGTCAATCCCAAAGTCACCTTCCAAAGCGACTCGTAGAGCTCCCCCCGAAGATGCAGTCCCGGAAATTCCCAAACCACCCCCTCTCAGCGTCAAAGAAGCTGTCGCTCTCAAACGCGCAGAGGCTAAAAAGGCAGCTTCTAACCCTGCCGTCAGTGGGAGTAATCGCTTCGACAACTTGGATGACGATATTCCCGGTGGCAGTCCAACCAAGAAAGAGGTGGATGAGAACGCTGATCTTGGTCGGTGGTCCGTGAAAGAAGCCATCGAACGTGCCCGCAGCACAGGTATGGACGATCGTCCTCTCTTGCACCCGGAAAACTTACCTGACAAGACTCTTACACCAGGTTCCATCAACCTTTCCTCGCGTTCATTGCCTTGCCTGCCGTCTGCCTTGTTCGAGATCCACTTGGGAGTAAAATCCGATCCACTCAAGTCAGTTGCCGAGGAGCCGTCGATAGGCTCCTCAGAGGCCCCAGGGAAGCGGTTAGGACAACGCGGCGGTCCGGCGTGGTTTGAGGCACAGGACCTTCAAGTGCTGAAAGCGTGGAGCAACGAGATTGTTGAGATCCAGCACGAGATTTCACTTTTTGGGTCTCTCAAGACCGTTGATGTATGTCTGGTCTGTTTGCTGTCAATGGTCATGGTTTACTTACCAACATGGAAGCTACATCAAAACAAGATCTGTGCTCTGCCCGATACTTTTGCCGATTTGACGGCCCTTACCAGCCTAGATATTTCACACAATTCGTTAACAGCAATTCCTGTCAAAGTCTTCGCACTCCCCGCCCTCTCCGCCTTGAACTTGTCGCACAATGCTCTTGTCGCCCTGCCATTTGGTGCACCATTCTTAGGTACTCGTCGATCGGGGACGGAAACTTTCAGTTCTGGAGGATTCTTTGGGCCAGTGATCACCCGTGCCAACGTACCGTTGCCTCGCCTTCTGTCACTAGACCTCTCTCACAACAAGCTGACCGCGTCCTCTATCGATTACAAGAATCTCCCCGCTGGTTTATCCAAGGTTGACCTGTCCTCGAATCCTATCGCTTCGGGGAATTCAGATTCTTCGGCCCTCATCCGCGCATTCGGGAGTCTTGGCCAGTTAAAGGAACTTCGCCTAGCAAACGCAGACATCGGAGACGACGCCTTCCCATCTACTCTCTTCGGTAGGGACACCTCTCGAACTTTTTCTTCATTACGTGTTCTTGATCTTGAAGAGACCCACGCGACCTCTGACGCTGTATCATTTTCACTGGCTGGCTTGAAGCAGATAATCACGTTTGATGTGACGGCAGATGAACCGCCGGAAGGTACTCTTAGGATTACTGTGGGGAAGAAGGTCCTGAAAGAAGCTTGGGAGATTGAAGCGGAACGCAGGGCGCGACACAGGAGTGGAAGATCCGTGACGAACGGGAAAGACGCCACAGATCAATCACCACGCGAACCACCATCAAAGGAAGCATGGGAGATTGAGGCGGAACAGGGTTTGCTGACTGAAGGAGGTCGGAGACGTGCAAGAGCGGTCGCGGCTGCAGCAGTAACCGAATCTACCAGTACGAAAGCGAGTACCCCGTCCTCCCACGGAAAACACAGTTCGGTCACTGGCATTGGTCATCCCAGTTCGCCCTCGCCGCAAATTGTTCCCTCGCCGTCGTTCAACTTAGCCAATCTTCAATATTATCACGCGGCTACTCAGACGCTTACACTCCCAGCTTCAGCCCCTCCTCCGAAATCACATACGAGGTCCTTTTCTCTCGCTCCGTCTGCCTTGAGTGCGCTCGCCATGCCAGGAAAAACAGATATCGCTTTACCAACGCCAAGTTTTCCCATCGCGGAAATATCCACACAATCCTTTACTCAAACACTGAAAATCCTCATACTCAAGAATAGAAAACTGGATCTATCTGTGTCCCTACCTTGTGGCCAACCCGAGACGGATAGTGGGTTGATACCGACTCTCGAGGAGCTTGTCTTGGACGGATGCGGTTTTGGTGATACTGTCACAGTAACGCGCCACGTCGATGGCGGCGCAACCCCAATCAAGTCCAGCGAGCCACTCTTGCCTCTGCTTACACGATTATTTCCCAACCTGAGGACGTTGGATATGTCATACAACGCGCTGACATCTGCTGCACTGCAAAAAGACTTGCTGATCGGTCTTATCATGGCATCGACTCAGGACACCGCTTGTCGTACCGGGATGAGGCAACTGCGGCTGCGAGGGAACCGCATCACCACGCTCGATGGTTTCCAGGAACTAGCAGAGATCTTCAAGGGTAACCGTTCTGTTCCCGATTGGAAACTTGAGGAACTGGATCTAAGGGACAATGAAATATCCAAGTTACCGCCGGAGCTTGGCTTGTTGCCCCTGGACGTCTTCTTGGTGGATGGGAATGTGTAAGTGGCTATTTATGATCACCCACACAGCCTCCAAACTGACCATGTTTCCTGTGTGCTTGAAAAAGTTTCCGAATCCCCCAGAGGAGAATATGGGAACGTGAGGGGACAAAGGGTCTCCTGAGCTGGTTGCGCGGACGCATAGAATGAAGCGCCACGGTTCACTAGGTTTTGCTGTGTGTACATATAATAGCGCATAGCTTGACGATTGGTATGAGTTCATTCAAGGTCCGAAAACTCGTGGTTAGATCTCGCTCCGAATCAATGGTATGTGATCATTGCAAGTCCTGTGTTCCATCCTGTGTTCTCGGTGATATTGGATCCCTGGGCTTACACCTAGAAGCCGGCCTAGCCGTTAGTATTGTCAGTAACCAAGAATATTTATCAGTCGGACAACACTAGCACGAAAGAAAATAGTGGCAAATGCTAGGTGTGCTGTGAATCAAGCAGGAGTGCCTGAGGAGCACCACCGGAATGTATTTGTAGGCACGTCGGTAACAAAATGGAATCGAGGCAGCCACTGGACAATGTTCCAAGTCGGCGTATCTCAGGGCGGTGCTAAAGCTTAAAAGTACATCGCATCGCATCGCATCGCAAACCAATTAGAGGACAAATTCGATCTAGGACTCGGATTCCTGATCACCAGCCGTGGTTATGACTGGGACACTACTACCATGAGGCTCCCACTCCATATGGTGAGCAGTCGCCGTACTTCCAAACTTGACTTGCGCGTCCAGGTATTGTGTGTATGGTGTTTCTGTTTCAGGCATCCTCTGTCGACGTACGAGGTTTTGTAGAACCTTCTTGACTGTCTCGTGTTGTGCCAAAAACGGATAGGTGATCTCGTCAACACCACCTGCATAGATACGCAGACAGCGGTCATCAATGTACCGCTCTGGGAAGGTGACAGAGAACGATGTTGGTTGACCAAGATCGACCAAGATGGTGATGTAGGGTGGCAGGTCGCAATCCTCGAGAGAGTCCTTGCTAGTAAGTATGCTATCATCCCTTCTCTTTACTATGCCGTGCAAAGCATCGTGGGACGACTTCGACTCCCTAACCTTGTCGGAAATGAAGACCTGCGACATTCGTGATTTCTTGCCCTCGACGCCGACTTTAAAATATATCGGTATGACCTTGTCGATGAGACGTTGCTGGTGACAGCATTGCACCGCACTCGTCCTCTGCCAGTGCCGCTGTGTCCACACGTTCAAGCTACCATGTCGTCAGAATGAAAGAATACCATATGAAATTCGAAAAACAGACCGTAGTTCGGACCCCATGGCCCATGGGAGTCGGGGAAGGACTCGGAGATGGTGGGTCTTGCTAAGACTCAGTGCTAGCCTCTTCAATGAGGCTTCTCGAGAGTATCCTGGACCACTGGCATGGTAGGCAGTGTGCATGGAGATCACCATCATTATGTGGCTGGCTTATGGAATAGAAGTTCCGTTATCAGTACGTTTGGCGCTGGGCCCCAACTTTAGACGCGTGTATGTGAATGGTTTGAATTCAACAAGTGGGAAGTCTGACATGAGCAAGTGGCTATCTTCACATTGAAGCATTCCGCTAGTTTCACTGGCAACAGGCCCGCAATAATGCGTGATTCACAAGTGCCATACCCGTCACTACCTTAAACAAGATCATGCATGGTCCCGTCGAGCGAACAAGCCTATAATATGACGTGCCAGTACGAGGGCACAAGGTACTACGTGATGGTACAATATCCACTACAGCGTTTAAATGTTCACTTTCAGTCTCCAACGCGATCCTCATTGTCAGAATGCTGCGTGACAGAGCATGGTACGGTGGGGTCTCCTCACGATCGCGAGATGGTAGCATAATATACTCGTGCAAAGATGCAATCACTGGTGCCGATTCCTCCAAAAATTCAGGCTGGTGGTTCCCGAGGAACGGATCCCCCATGCCAAGAAGCAAGTGGGGGCGATGGTGGCACCATAAAATGTTGTGTTGGGGGGAGCCCGTGGGGGGACGATGATGACACCATGAAATGTTGTGATAGGGGGAGTCCATGAGGGTGCGACTCTGGGACAAAGGGCGACCGAGGATGCATCTCGCGAAACTGGTAATGGATATCATGGGAATCCCTAGGTGGTGCGTTGTGGTACCGCCGATTGTGAAAGTCGTCAGAGTCATCATATGAGACCTAGTGAACACGCAGGTCATGCTTAAGATAAAACACGTGTCAAATGAAAGAAGTAAATACCATTGGCATGCTTCGTTGGGAATCCCTAGGCAAAAACCATTCAGGATTGGTAAGAGCTTCTGACACCCCTGTCCCAAAGAAGCCATCATAGGCAGCCTGTGCATCGCGGTATAGTGTGCGAAGTAACCTCTTTTCCACACCACTGTATCCTGACAGATTCCAGTCTGTTTCGTCAAAGTAAAGCTCCCTATTCTCGCGCAGTCGTTGCGCAACCTTTTCTCTCCACGTTCTCCAGACTCTAGTGTCGTTAGGTAGGTATTCCTCAAGGATCTGGCTTGGGTCCGTGGGGGAGAGAACACAGAGTATGAATACGATCGCAGAAGTGCGTGTAGTGAGAATGTATTTGGTCAACGATGGTCCCATGAGTATACCATTACTGCCCAATAGAATCCGTTGTTGGGTCTTCTCCTTATCAAGCATGGAGAGACACAAGATATAGATCCAAGAGATTGCGAGCGAAGAGATGAACATGATTTGGCCGAATAGAGATCCCTGTGGAATAAGGAATAGCTGCGCCAGGCACTGGACAGTGAGGAGGATGCAACAACATCCAATGTATTCTTCGTAGTGTTGGCTGGGAAATTTGAAAGAAAGCCTGCCGCGAATGACAGCATTTACAGCGCTTTCATTACCCTGTAACAAGACGAATTCTCCCTCAGAACCAAGGATACCATCCCCAGATGGAAATCTGGCAGCAGGCATGTGGTGGGTGAAGTACAATGTTCCCGAGCCAATAACGATGCTGGTTATACCATGGCTGAGTATACCCCATAGGATCAACGCACACGAAAACCAATCCTTGTAATAACCACATGCAGCGCAAGCGGCAAGACTGGCGACGATGGGAATGATTGCGAAAATGGGAGAATAGGCAAAGATGCGCTTTGGAAAAACGAGTGTGGGAGGAGCCTTGTTGAGCTTGACGATCGTGACTCCTACACTTGGCCCATCCCTCCTAGGAATCTGCGTGCCGTCGAGAGAAGCACATTTCTGCATAAGGACAAAAGCCAGATGGCCGGTGTTTTCCATGATGGCACCAGAGTGTGCGGCTAGAAATTTTGGTCCATGCCAGCCATCAAACTGGAAGAGTTTCGCAGGATCAGTGCGGTCACCAGGGAATAGCCCCTTGAAGACTGTCGATTGAGTAAGAAGACCAGCGTAGCGCTTGGCAATTTGGTATGATCCTGGAATGTTGTACCAGCCCAGCCACCTTTGGGCCAAAAAGACATGAACGGTAATCATGGCAGAAATGGCTTCATCTCCACCAAAGAAACCTGATACACCAGACGTGTCAAGAAGGGTCGGTGAAGTGATCATCGAACGACGATCGAGTGCCACAGAGGGATCAGGAAGATACATGGCGTAACACGCTTGGAGACCGGGGAGCACTGGAACGCTGTACTTGAATGTACTTTATATGAGGACCGCCCAAGGCTGAGCGCGCGGGTAATTTGTGTCACGAGAACATCAAGATAACAATCATGAAATCAGCGCTGCGAGGCTTCGAAGGATGAACGACGCAGCAGGACTGATGGGTAATGAATTTCGGTAGCGAGAATAGTGCGAACGGCCTACGAGGAAATCACAGTAGTCAAATCTGATCTCGCCAACTATGTAGTCAGAAGGGTGCTACAAGGGGAGGGAAATTACTCACTACTCATACAAATATTTTCGGAGATTGGGAATATGATGACCTGTACATAATGACACCAGTCTCGATGTCACTGGACTCATGGAATGCTGTAATGCTGTAAATTCATGGGTGGCTGTGATTTGCTGATGTAAAGTACATAGCATCAAGAGGACAAATTCAATCTAGGACTCGGATTCCTGATCACCGGCCGTGGTTATGACTGGGACACTACTACCATGCTCCCACTCCATATGGTGACCAGTCGCCGTACTTCCAAACTTGACTTGCGCGTCCAGGTATTGCGTGTACGGCGTTTCTGTTTTGGGCATCCTCTGTCGACGTACGAGGTTTTGTAGAACCTTCTTGACCGTCTCGTGTTGTGCCAGAAACGGATAGGTGATCTCGTCAACACCACCTGCATAGATACGCAGACAGCGGTCATCAATGTCCCGTTCTGGGAAGGTGACAGAGAACGATGTTGGTTGACCAAGATCAACCAATATGGCGATGTAGGGTGGCAGGTCGCGATCCTCGAGAGAGTCCTTGGTAAGTATGCTATCGTCCCTTCTCTTTATATCGTGCAAAGCATCGTGAGACGACTTCGACTCCCTAGCCTTATCGGAAATGAAGATCTGCGACATTCGTGATTTCTTGCCCTCGACGCCGACTTTAAAATATATCGGTATGACCTTGTCGATGAGACGTTGCTGGTGACAGCATTGGACCGCACTCGTCCTCTGCCAGTGCCGCTGTGTCCACACGTCCAAGCTACCATGTCGTCAGAATGAAAGAATACCATGATATGAAATTCGAAAAACAAACCGTAGTTCGTCCCCTGCCCCCGAGCTAGCAATGCTCTCCTCCATACATACCCAATGTGAGAAATTTAGGTACGCATTCTCAAATACATCGCGGGCAACGCCAGCGCCACGGTTTTTTCGGGTGCCCCGCTTCTGCTGGTCCTCCCAAATCCGTGGTCCGAAAACGAATTCGAGCCAATCCACGACGGAAATCATCTCGCAGTCGGCCATATGGTGATCCCAATTCGATGGCATCTCGTCGTCCACGTTCGCCGCCCGCCTGCGCACCAAGAAGTCCTTTGCCAGGAGCCACAGTAGGCGGCTAGCTAGCTCCCCGCGTTGGCCCATGTCGATCATTCCAGAATTCACTCTCTGCATCACCGTTTCCAGTGCAGTCCCTAGGTTTCCGGGGTTCGTGTGGAGAAGTCTCGCAGCCACGCACGACAGCAGCGGTTCGGATGGGTAATCCGTCCACCTCCACGTGCGGTCTAAGGTCGTTGAAAGACATACGCGCAGATGGCTCGCCACACCGTTCTCCAAGTGTTCCACCGAATCCGGATGTCCGAGCGCGACCTTCAGACCAAATCGCTGTCCCAGAATTGCGAGCACATGGTTTGTCCGAGTTGCGTCAAAATGGTCACTCCCCCCGCATAGTTTTGATGACGCCAATTTCAGCATTCGACGCGGGAGTGTCAGTGCAGTCCGGAGAGACAGCCACCTGTGGATCCCAATGTTAGACAATGACTAAGATGGAGGGGACCACGTTACAAGGGTCTTCCATAGCCTGAAATGTGCTGTAGCTGAGACACTTCCTCCATGCTAATACCACCAAGCGGTGATGCACTCTGGTCCCATCCTAACTGTGTGTAAGGTCGGAATAGCTTTTCACCCTCAATAGCGATGCGATCGGAATTGTCTGCGAGTCAAATCAGTTCGCGGACCAGATGAATCAATTATCCGACTAACGTTTCTTGTTAGGGGGAGAGAAATCAGCGACCTTGGAAGTTGTCGAAGCGAACACGACCCAAACCGGATGGCCATGTCCACTATGGGAATACTCGTTCACGACCCTGCAAAAAATATCCGCCGGCCGAGATACCCCTTCAGTGAATCGGATTGGTGTAGTCAGCGGATGCGCCTCGTCGATCGCAATCACCAGCTTCGGCGAATTTGAACTGCGGTCCGGGAAGATGTGATTGAGGCTAGAAGTCAACTTGTCATAGGCAAACAAGAGGGGAGTGGCGAAATCAGGTGGGGGGCGGTGGTCCGTTTTAGGTTCTACGTGCGTCCCTCAGCTAAGACACAACCGATTCTGAACAACTCTCACCGGAACTTGATATGGATAGATCCCCGAATTTATCGGTGGTTTTATCAATGTTGGTTCCCTTAGCCTCATCGATCCCATTGTCGACTTTTGGCGCGGTGGAACTTTTTGCTGCCTCGTGGCGTTGCTCGGCTTGGACACGGACAAGATTAGCATGAGCCTATAGTATAACGTGATCAAACTCAAACTCATAGCCTGGAGCGAAATCCGGACCTTTTCGTATTTGACAGATAGCCTTTTAAAGAAATCACTCCTAGTGGTGGTCCTAGGAGGGTGGCTCATGTCGCACATCTTGCGGACCCATTCCATAACAGCTTCTTTAACATTGCCGGTGGTATAGCCCAAAAGGGTTTCTGCGACTGTCTCGAAAAGAGCAGTGAAGAAAGCATAACAAATGACCCGGTAGACTTTCTCCGTAGAAGGAAATTCGGTCAAGATTGCTGATGGGATCGAATCACGCGCGGGGAACCCCGATTTTTCGTCTTTGTCACGGATGTTCATGTAAAGCACTATGACGTCCTTTTTGCTCAACTTGGGAAGTTGGGATGGATTTAGCTACCACCCATAATCTGGAAGACAAAGCGTCCACTTACCTCGGTCAGCATTCTCGATTTCCCGGTGCCGGAGCTCTGCACGATTGAACAAAACTTGGCGTAGTATTTTGGAGATTCGTTCCCGTTGAACAACTTTTCGTTCTGTGTCAAATACTCGTAGAAACCATTGACAGCTGCACCGCTGTACGTGGCTGCAAATGACCCTGAGAGGCTTCCATGTAGATCTAGGCAAGGAAGTCAGACTGTGTCACTGGATGGAGGACGGTGCCAGATGAACCAACCCTCAGGGAAATCGTTTCTTGCCGCCGACCCCGATTGCTGCGGTGCCGATGCTTTGAGAATGGCTAACGCCAAGAATCGTTAGCAGGTATACATGGGCACCAAGTCGGATGGTAAACACGCACCTAGGTTTCGAATCTCGCGATACGATTTGCGAGACCAAGCAGATGCGAGCATGCTTTGTAACTCTGCGTGTTTCTGGATTAATTTCTTGGCGTCTCGAGAGGCTCCATATCTGGGGTCTAAATCGCCTTCAGAGTGACACACGATGGCGCTGAGGAGGTGAAGATAGTCGCCGAGCCTTAAATGTTCGGGGTCAGCAAATAGATCTAAAACCTCATCGTTCACCGCTCTATCCAGCTCTTGGTGAGTGGTGATGTTAAAGCGATCTGGGAGGCTCTCAAGGGACATGATGTTCTGGTGTTCGTTGAAGTGGGGGCATTTGACGCGCCACCTTTATACTGGTGGAGGTATGACATCGGCAGCGCATTCAACAATGCTGTGGATCCATCGATTGTGGGTCACCCACCCAAGTGCCGTCACGATCATGTCACAACCTCGATGAGAATTGATACTACTAGTACTTGACATTCACTCCCCCCTCAAGTGCTAGTGAGTCAAAATTGGATTTTCCTGGAAAGCTCGTTTATTATCCACACTTTCCAGGCGAAAAATTATTTTATTGTTGCTTTGCCAGTGGTGGCGGGACACGAGGTGGTTTTCGCGTCCAACATGCACCGTGCACCCAGCTTCGCTAGGCATCAGTCATCATCGACTATGCGCACTGGTGTAGCATGGGTGTCGTGTCAGACAGACTAACATGCTTACCTAAGGAAGTGTGATAGCCAGTCTGAATTCGCTGCACATCATTGACAGCGCCCCAGTCAACTGTAAGAAACTTCCGCCCAAACCAGTCAGCCAAATCTGTGATGGACCCATCAAGATGAGGGATCCGTATATCCTGAAGATAACTGACAAAAGGCGACGTAGGGGAAACTCAACACTGAAATGTCCAGTCGGTCATCCAGATGGCCAAGGTGTTCCAGGCCAGTGAACTCTAAGTAACCGGTGCTCATGCCATGTCTATTGAGAATCCTGACCCGCGCTTTCCAACACATT
Source organism: Zangia roseola (assembly GCA_038090095.1). NCBI lineage: Eukaryota > Fungi > Basidiomycota > Agaricomycetes > Boletales > Boletaceae > Zangia > Zangia roseola. Next base: position 96,180 of record JBBPMD010000001.1, read on the forward strand.
GTCCGACGCTGACTGGTGGATCCACATGTCGTGGTACAGCCCACCCTGACGCAATAATTCCTCGTGTGTGCCCCGTTCCACGACTTGGCCTTCCTTGAGAACGATGATCAGATCTGTTACGCCACATATATATTGATCAGCGCATGAAAAGTTGACGATTTAAATGGACTTGCCTGCTTCGACCACAGTGCGCAGTCTGTGTGCGATAAATATACTCGTCCTTCCACTGTGCAATAGCGTGCTGTTTATGCTTTTCATGATCTCCGCCTCAGTTTTCGCATCGAGGGCAGACGTCTAAGCAGGGTGTCCGTCAACAACCGGCGAAACAACAGAACTAGCGGGCCTCACAGCTTCATCAAAGAACAATATCGGAGGGTCCTTTAGCAACACGCGCGCGATTGCTAACCGTTGCTTCTCGCCGCCCGAAATCATTAGTCCTCGTTCGCCAACCATCGTCTGATACCCATCCGGTAGACTCATGACAGCGTTATGCACGCTGGCTTTGATGGCAGCCGCTTTGACCTCCTCATCCGTCGCATCGAGGCGTCCATACCGTACGTTATGCATGATGTTGGAGTGGAAAAGGGGCGTATCCTGGGGGACGACGCCTACCGACTTACGGAGGCTCCCCAATTGGACATCTTGAATGTCTTGATCGTCAATGAAGATACGACCCGAGGAGGGGTCGTAGAACCTGAACAAAAGTCGGAAGACGGTGGATTTTCCACACCCAGAGGGTCCGACGATGGCTACTTTCTTGCCGGCTGGGACCGTGAATGAAAGATCGCGAAATATCGGGCGATCGGGATGATATCCGAAATTGACGTTCTCGAAGCGAATCGAACCGCCCCTGAGTGCCAGCGCTTGCGCCCCAGGTTTGTCCTGCGCGACGATGAGCCACGAAGCGAGGATGGTATCGAGGCACATACCGCGACTGGTGCATTCTCGGTTTGGAGAGTAAACAGTACCTCCATATCCAACAAATTCTGTCGGAGTTCACGGTATATGCTGCCCAAGAAGTTGAGGGGAAGAGATAATTGGAATATCAACTGATTGACCATGACAAGATCACCAACAGTCATCGTGCCTGTGTATCGTTTCTTGGGCTAATCAAACCACTGATCTAACAACACGCTCACCGTTCAGCACCCCTTGGGCGGCCAAAAACATGGTCGCGGTCAGTGCTGTGGAGAATATAACGTTTTGACCCGAATTTAGGTACGCCAAGGACGTCGTGATCAAGACAGACGACTTCTCGTACTGCTTCAAATGCTTGTCGTATTGTGCAATCTCGAATTTTTCATTGTTGAAATGCTGCAATAGGGATCTCAGGTGAGCTCAAGTAGAATGGCAGAGGTACACACCTTGACCGCTTCGAAGTTGATCAGCGAATCCACAGCGGACGATGCAGCCATATTATCCGCCTTGTTCGCATTTCGTCGATACTGTGTTCTAGCGGCGCGTGAGAGTTAAAGCAGGCGCGTGAGACGACGGTTACCTCCAAGACGTAGTCCGCACGGTAAACCAGGTATATGCGGCCAGTGTAGTTGCTGTAATGGCTGCAAAATCCCATCCAAATTTATACGTCTAGGAGCATGCAGTCGACACAGAAATAGATAGCGAGGAGACCACACGCACGAGGATGCCGCACACCATGGATATCTCCAGGGCTGTAGGGACGATACGAAAGAGAACCGCCTGTAGCATAAACGTGATGCCTCTGTCGAACGTCAGACGGAATGGGACATAGGTCAAGGGTAACACATACTTGGTACCGCGATCGATGGCACGGGTGAGGCCACCCGTCTGCCGTGAGAGGTGGAACTTGAGGTTGAGATCGAGCAAGTGCCCAAACGTCTCGCGAGAGACTTTGCGTATAGCACGTTGACCGATGTTGGCAAAGACGGCGTTCAACAGTTCACCAAAGACGGTCGCTCCGATGCGCGCGGCACCGTCTTGGGAGCAAGATCAAGGTATGAAAGTACGAGGAAGCGTGATGACGCACAACCAAGGATCAGGGAGCCAGCGACGACCCAGACGGTCGACGTCGCGGAGACGTCGAGGTTGAGAGCGTCGATGACATCCTTGAATAGCTGGGGGACTTGCACGTTCAAGACCTTGGAGAGTCTGGTGAATGCGAATCGCGGACGGGGTGAAGTGGAGAGTGAACCTTTCCGCCGATGAGGAGGGCGAAGCCAAGGACGACGCGAAAGCGGGTGTTCCAGTCGTCTTTTGGCCACACGTTGCCAATGAGCCTCCGCACGACCATCCAGTCCTTGCGGCGCTGCTCCTTAGCGGTCACGCGCTCAGAGTCATGTTGGCTGCGGAGACGGAGGGAGGTGGAAAAGTGGAGGGCGAGCGGTGCAGGACGGCGAGGCGGAAGGCGGTGGAGGGCGAGGACGGTCTGTTGAGGGAACGTCCTCGAAAATACAGCACGACGACAGACACCCACCAACATGGTACATGCAAATGGAGTAATAGACCTATGCAAGTGCTACATATGTAAATAGCATACGTACAAGCATCTCAGACTAAGTGCACAACCATGAAAATGCAGACAATGTGTGACAAATGATAACATGTATAAGAGTACAGCGTAACCCACGGTCCAGCAAGAGAAAATGCTCGTAAGATCGTAACGGAAAACCCATGTGTTGCTTCTTTTTCTGGATGCGTGAACGTCCTCGATCACAGCAGGAACCGTGATCGCGGCACCCGCAGGGCGTGTATTCACGCCCATGCATTGCGGACCCACCACCGCTTGTCCGCCCCTCTGATGGCCCACTCCGATACGCTGTCCGTCGTTGCAACGTATATCATCCCACCTTGTGGGTCAAAGCACGTCCCTGCAATATCGAGATCTGCATCCTGTGTCGGCTCCGCCACAGGATTGGCACGTGTGGTTGTCCGCCGGCTGGGGTGAGGCGAATAACGGCTATTTAAATATCGCCCGAAGGCAGTACTCCGAGACGGGGACGGAGAGGCCTGCAATGGAAGGTGGATGGAGGGTGGCGGAGAAGACGAACGGGAAGGTGCGCGCGAAATACAGTCCGTTTCTGGTTCATCGACGTCCATGCTGTCTGCCTCTTCTCTTCCATCACCATCAACGTCATCGGTCCCATGGCCATGTGCACTGGCAGTGCTTCGTATTGAAGGCTGTGGGTAGATATCTGCTCGATGTGCAAGATATGCCCTGACCGCCCGACGAGAAAACGCTTCTCGAATATTTTCTTGGACAGCGTGGTCAACAGGGGGAGGTAAGCCGTGAATATCCTCATGGCTGTAATCTTCGCTGTCCTCGCCGTCCCGACGACGCAGGGTGCGATGTTGTGGCCTCCGTGTGGATAGCGGTCCAAATGAACTGACGTAAAAACTGTCATCCAGTGTGCGAATTGCACGTAGCGGTTGCGCAATTTGCCTAGCGTATGGTGTATTGGAGAATTGGGTGGCGTCGGACGGTGCGGGAGATATTGATACAGGACGAGACGATGTCAAACGCGACACGTCTCGTCCCGTGATGTTAGGTATGCGAATGATCTCCTCTGTCTCGAAAGTGCGAGCATCAATCACATGAAGCAGACTGGTATGCTAAGGAAATGTAAGTAAACCCTAGGTGCTCAACGGCGAAGATGGGCCTGACCTCTGTGAATGTCATGATCTCATGTCCAGGATGACCATGTGTACCACCGGCGCCAAATTTGACACTCCGAGCTCCCCACCCAGGAGCCTTTGAGTTACCTCTTGTCCAATCCCACGGATCATCACTGAGCATGCTGCTTTCTTCGCCGTTCCCAAGGTGGCCAACCGGTAACCGGGTTTTGCCTGTCTGAATAACTTTCATCGGTTTCGTGCTTCGCACGTCCCAGACGGCGACAACACCCTCTTGGGAAGCAACCGCAAATTTCATACCGTCGTGCGAGAATGCAGTAGAGAATGATGCAGAAAGCAAGGATGAGGAGAATCTAGTGTCGGGAGGTGGAACATTGAGGGTGACGATAGGAGAGAATGTGATGCAAGGACCACCAGTAAGTTGGTGTAGATAAATTCGTGGTGAGTCCCCCACAGATAGAAGCGTCCTTCCATCAGGAGATATCGAGGCTAGGGACAAATGTGAGATCGGTACGAACAAAGGGGGGATACAAAACACGCACAGTGATTGATAGGCTCATCAAGTTTCAGGTTTCCTGATTGCCGGAGATCCTTTGGGGACAACTCTACACGGACAGCAATGTCGTAGAAACGCACTGTGCAATCGTTGTTGCTGACGACGAGACGGGGTTCCACACTGCTCTCGGCAGAGCTCGTCAGGCTTAGTGCGCTGAGCGAGACAGAGTTGTTAATTGAGCCGTGGAGCTTCTTATAGTATTTCCAGATCGTGCCGTCGCAGTGTGGTCGGTGGGATGGATTTTCCCTCCTTTGTGAACGTGAGGAAGGTTGATGAAGAGAAAGGTGGATTTCGGCCTCCTGGCCGCCGGCGGCGATGAGGAATGCATCTGAACCTGAAAGCTGAATGGATGCGAGGGTGTTTGGGTTGAAAGAAAGGTCCGCAATACTGCGCGGATTCTAGGGTGTGGGATGATGAGGCGCAAGGGGTTGTGGACGAGAACGATGAGGCCACATACAATGTCGGGAGTGTATAGATCATGTTCTACTATAGAGTGATCATGAACATAGTTGACTAGGCCCTGTTCGCGAGGACAAATGATGAGATCGCGCAACTGGCTGTAAAGGGTATGAGGGTCTATGAGCTGAATATTGATTGGTAGAAAAAGAAACGTACACATGGCCGATGGTCACGTCTGCATGGGCGATGTTCGTCGGGGAGGACGATGCCAATAGTGAGGAGTGACGGGCCATAGCAAACCCGGTCGTGGAGTACTCGTCTCAGTGGTGGTGACGTTCCAGGTGGATCATACAGCCCTCGGCCCGCCGTGTCATACTCTCACGTGCGTGGAATGTGTCACGTGACATGCACTAATTCAAGCACATCGCATTTGCAACTAAACCAGTCGTCCACAGCGATGAGTACCGACGAGCTCACCCAAGCTGTCGTACAAGCGAAGCCAAAACCGACCAAGAAGCTAAAACCGGCCAGAAAACAGGTCAAGCCTGGCGACGTCGAGAAGAAAGAAACCGTGCAGACCGGCAAGGAATACAGTCAGTTCATTCCAACATACACTTGCTCTGATGTTGTCTAACAAAATACAACAGATATCTGGTACAACAAATGGGCCGGTGGAGATCGCGAGGACAACTACTCAAAGTGAGTGTTGCCGCCAGGGCTGGGTACTTGGGACTGACAACACTTTAGCAAAGTGAAGTCGCAAACGCGGTGTAACATCAAGAAAGACAGCGGCCTCACCCGTTCAAACCAAACCGGCATGAGATATTGTTGCCTCTTCTTTGCACGTGGTTGTTGTCCCTATGGCTGGGAATGCAACTATCTCCATGTCCTTCCCGACCCAAACAATGCCCTGCCCGACAGCTCGAAAGACTGCTTTGCCAGAGACAAGTTTGCTGATTACCGAGACGATATGGGTGGGGTGGGTAGTTTTAACCGTCAAAATCGCACATTGTATGTGGGCCGGATCAAGGAGACTGGGCCTGGACCTGAGACAGAGGAGATTGTTACCCGCCACTTCAAGGAATGGGGAGAGATTGAACGAAGTACGTCAACCTCGGACAACTATTGATGGGATACTGATTACTCGTAGTTCGAGTGTTGCAATACCGGAGCGTTGCCTTCGTGACCTATGTATCAGAGTTCGGCGCCCAATTTGCCAAAGAAGCCATGGCATGCCAATCACTTGACAATGATGAAATTCTCAATGTCCGATGGGCGACGGAAGATCCTAATCCCGTCCAAAAGGTGGCTGAAAAGCGCCGCCTGGAAGAGCTGGGTCAGGAGGCCATCAAGGCCCGTATGGATCCTCGCATTGTGGAAGCGATGCGGGCGGTACGAGCCCTAGAGGATGGTGACGTACTGGACGGCGAGGGAGAAGTTCTGGAGGGCGAGGACTCGGAGGCTGTTGATTCCCAAGACCTGAAGCGAAGAAGGATCGAACCCCCGCCACACACTTCCCTGAACGAGCAACTCTCGAAGCCAATGGGGTTATTGACTGTTGATGCGCTTGAGGGACTCAAGTATTTCGCTGAGATACGGAATCAAAACGGATTCGCTCACACCGCGAGGCCACCATTGACCAAACCGGTGACGACGGAGTTAGGCTTGGCAGGTTATGGAAGCGATGATGATGATTGAGTATGTCTGTCAGCACCTTTTTTTTCAATTGGATTACCAGTGTATAGTGACTCGGGGGTAGTATCAAGAGGGTTATATTCCGCGTTGAAATGACCTATCCACGGAGAATCCACGAAACGGAGCTTCCACCCAGGTGGCGCATGTGCCTTGGCAGCCTGCCAAAAGCGCAGTGCCTCGTGCCAGTTCATAGGGTTACAGCCACACGTCGTTCATATTTCGCCAACTTCCGTCTTGTAGGCTAGGAATAGCACAGGCGCCTTACCTATTCCGAGTACGTGATTACACACAATAATCCATCAGACGTTGGCTGGCTCAAGATAACACGTTGCAAACTCGTGGTATTCTGCGAGAAATGGGGACTTGTTTACCGCCGACATTTAATTGTAGGGAGAGAAGGTTGGCTGGGCGATGCCGAGCGCCCACAGTTAGTCCACGGTCATCGGAGAAAAGGACCCACATAAGGAACACGATGTCGCCCGCACGAGGAGAACCCTGGCGGGGTTGGCACGGTGGGGTGGCGGGTGTTGGCAAGGTCACGTGACGTCTCTGATGGCGGTGTGTCGTGCGTATTCCTTTCGAAAACACAGCGTTGCTATACTTTTTTTTTTTTTTCGTTCTATCGAGAACTTGAGAGGCTATCCCTCTGATTTCCATCGAACCTTTTGTGTCATCGTAACCCCATTCCCGTGCGATTTTCCCCATCTTCGTCATTCCGAACGCTGCCGTTCTCCATCCTCGGGCGCTCTCGTATTTCTGGATGTTTTGTGATGCTATGACTGACCAGCGCTAGTCACGCTTATCCTCATTTTGGAACCATGCGCGGTCCCCTATATAACAGACCTTTTCCCGATCTTCTGCTACCCCACTCAGTCACACCCCCCCAATAGTAGCATCATGAATAACATCCCCCCTTCCGTCCCCGCCATCCGTATTCACAACGCGGACTACTCTCCCGCGCTGTATGTACTTGCTGTATTGACTCACTCCTGTCAACTCACGTCTCCATCTAGCTTCGACAGCGGCGAGATCTTTAATTCGGACGTGGCCATGGCCAACCTCTACACCTTCATGGGTGAAGACCCTAACCTCTATGCCTGCTCTCAAGCCATGCCCTCAGAAGGTAACCCGCACCTCATCTATCTTGTGCGCCACACTGACATATTTAACAGCACTCGCTTTCGATTCCGGTCCCTCAGCGGACTTGGAAGACATGCCAGAGCTGTCTCACCTCGCGACCATGAACCAGCCATTCCTCACTGGTCCTGTATTTTCCCAATCATACACAATCATGCACGAGCATGGTACTTCCGCCGAGGGGGGACTTTCCCCCAGTCCCGCGCCATCACCGACATCTTCTTTTGGTGGCTCGTTGTCTCCATCGTCAATATATGACTCCTTCGCACTCTCAGATACCGAATCATCTCTCTCCCCTTCCCCCGATACCCCCGAGTACCCATGGACAGGCCACATATCCGGTCACCAGAGTAGTGACTCGTTGACGCTGCACCCTTCTTCCATAGAGTCTTACCATCCCCTCGGCTCTCTCGATCCTCGGCGTCCTCGCTCGAGGTCGTCACCCTCTCTTCGCCCCGGTCCTGTGGCGAGCAAGGCCATGCTTGAAGCTAATGGCCGACGTCGCCGCCACCCCGCGCAGTTCACATGCGAGGAGTGCAATCAAACTTTTACTGCGCTGTTCTCGCTCAAGCGTAAGTATTGCGTCGTCCTCTAGGTGACTTGCACCTCAATAACGCACATATCTTAGGTCACCAACAGTCCCATACTGGAGAGCGCCCTTATGCGTGTGGCATTCCTGGTTGCACCCAACGGTTCTTCAATAGCAGTGATTGCAAGCGTCATGAGAAGAGCAAGAAGCGTCATAAAGACCTTTTGATGCAATGATCAGCCCAACTTCTACTTGGTCGCGTGTCGATCGATCATAATACTGACATGGCCAATCGCTAGACGATACCCAGCCCCATCTCCACATTCACATTGCATCCATTTCTTGAACTCATAATTAACCACTCAGTATAATGCATGACGCGACGATACCTTGACGATACCCACATTTAAATTGCTGCAGATCTGTTTGGAATGTTTTCCTAGTTACTGTTCATCTTTCGCTTGATTTCTGTGCAACCACCCTTGTATTCATTAGATGCCGCTACCGATGAATTTACAATGATTAAACGTCAGACGCTAAGCTTCAAGGGCAGGCCTGTCGAGTCACTCGAGTGCACGGGCCCGCACAGCCGAAACCCGCGACACAGTCATACACAGTCATTCGAAGCCTTCCACAAGCGGAAATTCTCCCTAGAACGTGTACTGCACCGCAGGTGCGTGGCGGTGTCTTCGCTGGCATCACCTTGTCTGTTTTTTTTTTCACGCCCTCGTCGCTAAATTTACAAGGACTCGGTGGAAATGGAACAATAATAAACAAGGACCATGATCAGTAGCAAATGTAAACAGGCGACAACCACCCGTACTAGTTTGATAACCCACCCACAAACACACATCAAAAACAAAGTAACCGAACTGCCAAAAAACAAAATGCGATCATCAAATAGCCCGCCATCTCGGTAGCTGTGCGAGGGATATGTCGGGGACACGGACGACTCCGAGGACTTGACACGCCAGCATCAACGCCGTTTACGGGGCGATCTAGGTTGCTAACCTATAGTGATACACGAAACCGGAACAAGGGAACCAAATGATCAACAACCGCAGCCTCTCGTGTGTGATCTCCGAGTCAGGATAACGTACCAGATATAGACGCTGCGTCCAAGAGTGGGCGTGCCTGCTTTCCAGGGCCGGTCGTGTCTGCATCTCGCACATGAGCAGCGCCGCAGTCAATACGAGAGGTACCGTCAAGAGGCAAGTTCCGAGGACGCCCGCGCGCGCAGCGTGTGTCACGTCGAGTGGCAGCGGGTCGTCAGGATACCCATACATCCGCACGAGCATGACCCCAACCACGCACGCTGCGGCGGAAACGGCCACCAACGACGCGAGTTCGAGGAGAAACGTAACGTGGGTTGACAATACCCGTTCGAGTCTGACGCCGCCAAGAGTGAGACAGGCGAGGAGAAAGATGGTCGCGAGGGTGGAAGGCCCGATCACGATGAGCCCACCAAGTGATCCGGCTTTGATGGAGGGTATGATGGGTGCGGCGTAACCCTCGCATTTGAACGCTTTGAGGAGGGTATGGCCGACGAGGAGGATCAGGGTGCCGTTGAGGGTGCTGATGAGGAGGGCGCAAAAGGAGAAGAAGAAGATCCGGATCACAAGTGCGGCGACGAATCGGAAAAAGAGGGACACGCCAAAGGTCGCCCACCAGATGAGGATGGCACAATTTTGGTCCGCGGATGTAGAGGGAGCGGAGGGACTGGAAGGAGTGGGACAATTTACATCCGTCGGCGTCAAATTGACACAGCGGCCAAACAGGCGATAGGCTACAAACATGAAGAAATGCTGGAAATGCGTCACGCATTTGACGATGGCCAAGGCGAGCCGGCGGAAGAGACCTATTCGGTTACCGTTACGGTTAGATTGAAGAAACACACCGGGTTATCGCCGACATGATTGGTTATTGTCTTTTTGGCGTAAAGCCCTTCTAGCACCACTGATTTGCGGTGGTCTGGAGTTAAACATAGGGGCCCCTGAATTCAAACCCAGAGCTGAAAATATCACGCTCGGCTACCATCCTCGTCAACGGGACGTCTCAGAACAACGTGTCTATAGACGGATCCCCGTTCTTCTCATGTTGACGCAACCGGTTATAGTGTCGGGTAATTATATGTACGCCGGTCACAGCCGCGCATTCTAGAATCGCCGAGCAATCGCCATCGTGAACGTCTGAGATAGGTTACTCTTGAAGTAAGTGCAATCGCGATGAGACATGATCGATGATCGCCGACACTTGGCAACCCTGGAAGTGGAAATCGTTCTTTCACCGGTCACCTACCGATTTGCAGTTGTTCAAGCGAGAATCGGAATACCGCAATCACCGCAGCTGTTTCTCGTTGGAATCCTCAAGTCGAATGACAAGTGACCGTCATTTTCGACCTGGAACTATCGGCCCATATGTGGCGGACTCGGAATCATCACTGTGACCAAATGGAGTCGGCCCTCGCGGTACTTCCCTGGCTATACACACGAACTACTAATAAACCTTTTAGCAATCCCCGATGACTCTACGACGCACTTACGAGCGTAATAAACGTCAAACATCCGATTGATACTCGTTGAGCACCTCATTATGATCATGTCTATCGTACACGATCTGCCTCGTCTAGAATCGTCTCCAAGGTCGAAACAGTGACAGAGATCGTCATGTTCGAAAGAAGTCAAGCCAGAAGTTGTGGCTGTATCGAATATCCTCCCCATCCGTCAGTACACTTTTGTATCTTTTGACACGCGCAACTTACAGTCTGATATGTTACACAGCGGAACATATCGCCCCTTGGTTTCCAGGTGCAGTGTTAAAGCGCAGTGCATTGGTTTCACAACGCTGCATTGCTCGATGGGTAGGTGTACCGTCCCAGTACGATGAGAAGAACACGATCAGTGTCCACTAGTTTAGTATGTCTTGTCATACACCAGATTTTTGGCACCGCGGGCCCTTACTACCCCAATCCGCTCAATGTAGAGGGAGGTGGATGCGACGCAGATAACGGCAAAGGGAGCGAGCGCGAGCGCCTATGCTGGTACGTGTTCCCCATATGTACCTTGTCAATCTACCATCTAATCCAGTGTCACTGCAGAAACCGTATCTGTTCTGTTACTGGATGGGTGATTCTTATATGACGCTGATTCATATCAAACCTTCTCCACGCTGTCCACATTTGTGCCCGCGATGACTCTTTACCCCAACGTGCAAAAACGTGCCCAGGCTGAGATTGGCGCTGCGATCGGTTCGAATAGACTGCCCAAATGGGAGGATAGACCCTCCTTACCGTATATCTACGCCGTGATCAAGGGGACCCTGAGGTAGCAACCTGTGTCGCACCCCTAGGTTCGAAGGTTTCGATCGGGCGTATGAACTTTTCGAAGGCTCATTGTGTGATTCTAGGTATTCCGCACGCCACTGTGAATGAAGACGTGTATGAAGGCTACTTTAAACTCAAAGGTCTGTTTTCATGGGCATTTTTTGCATTCTGGGGTAGAACTAACGCGGTGCGTTTAGGTGCGCGACTGTCTTAGTGAACGCCTGGTCAGTCGAGAGTGGAACGACAACAACCATGTGTCGCACTAACCGTGTCCGTGCGCACGGGGCCCTGTCGAGAGATTCCATCAATTACCCCGACCGGGATGAATTCTTACTAGAGTGTTTCCTACAGACCCTCTTTTGCCCATAGTGTTGGCTGTCGTGTTTAGTGAGTAAAGACATACGACGTCCACCCTTAATTTTCCGACGCAACCCTGTGGGCCGTGGTCGCGAACATACTGGCCGCATTCCGACTCGAACCTGTACCAGGCTGGGAAGAAGGGAAGAAGGGCGAGCATATGGTATGGACAAGAGGTGTAACCACACGCGGGGTGTCCTCTGCCATGGCTACGCCTGTTTCGGCTGAACACGCTCGTAGACATCTCACATTCCCTTGCAAGGTTACGCCACGACATGATGGTTTGAACAAGGAGAGACTTGTACAGTTAACGGAGATGTCGACGTGAACATTTATGTCACTAATATGAACTGATTCATGTTAGTGACATAGTTATGCTAGTGTGTTGAAGTCTCGGCGATGCATGTCTCGAAAGTCAATACATCTGGTGGAATTGCCAAGGCCGTCTGAACACTCTGCTTTTGCGCGGGCTGAGCAAAAGCGGACATCAAACATAGTAGTATGGCTGGCCCAAAGGACCCAGTCGGAGGGCGGAGAGAAAGCGGCCTAATCGGAGAGAAAGCGTCGTAATATCCGATCTATATATTCAAGTAATACTTGACCAAGAGTCAGCAGTACCACAACATGTCGCATCCACTTGTCCTTGAAGCTTGAAGCTCGAGGATAGTCTAGTAAAATTCACACCAAGGAAACCGTTTTGCGGGTACTTAACACCATTACATGCTACTGTGGAACTCTAACCAGGCGACCCACGACCCTCTTTTATTCAATGGTGGTGTGCTTCATGGTGCTCAGCTCCATGGAAGTCAAGCTTGTATGCTACATGCACATGAGTCGCACAACAAAACACGAGGCCGAAGGAGCCTTACCGGAGCCGCATTCGGAGCAACGACGAACTTTGTCCTTGCGAAGCGTGAACCAATGAAGTTCGTGCGAGTCGGCGGGAGAGCCAGTGCATCCAACGATGCGCTCAGTGTCCTGTCAAAACGCGTCACAGGGTGCGCTGGTAGGGTGTACATGGAAACATACCAAAGAGTAGACTTTGATAGGGTCCTGGAGCGTGCCTACGCGACTCGAGTCGAGAGGTTGCAAGTCAAAGGCGTCATAGCCTTCCATTTCACCCATGAGCTGGAAACGCTCGAGACCGGTCGCCTGTTGCTCATCGGTTGAGATTTCGCCCGGTTTTCCACCGGAGCCGAAGAGTTGGGGAGGGGGGGCTCCCGAGCGGCGGGCGATGGTGGTGGAGAGGGCGCGGAGGGGAGCTGGACGAGCAGCACGGTGGACGACTGGACGGGCGGCGCGGAGGGCGGCGTTGAGCATGATGGAACTAGCAATGGTACAAACCGGGTCATGCGTGACTCTCAAAGTGTCTCGTCACACGTGACATGCCCGATAACTTCCGCCCTTATCACTTTGACCAGCGAGGTCTCATTCAAGGACTACAGGCGTGCGCCGGTCAGAGATGGATATGAATATCACCCAGATCAAGTACTCAAGAGGTACATCACGGTACATCACAATCAAGGAACGTTGGATGGCATCATTGCACAGCACATATTTCCTTTCAACGCCACAAGGTATCTATCGGACGAAGGCCAGTCTGGCCCGGTTGCGGCCACTGCAGTGGAATACAGAGTTCGACCTCGAAACAGTCTTTTTGGGTCCTTTGATCGACCGCGCAATGAAAGGAAATCCGACATGCATCATGTCTGCAGTCCCTACTTACTCGCTAATCCGTACAGGCACTGATGTGACACTGATATTGAAGCCCTCATACAAGCCCCATCCTGTGAGTGAGGGTCAACTGCCTGGCCGACTGGCCAACTCAGAAAAATGGGCCATGAAGGAAACGCATGGACAAACGGACCACACTTACCGGCTGATCCAACATCAGTACTACCGTCGCGCAGAGAAAGGCAGCTGAGCGATTGTCATCAGCCTGGATTGCACCGGTTTTTCATCCTGGATTGAGGGGAAGGGGCCTCCGGAGCGGTGTAATGGGAAGTTGGAATGGCTGCTAGTACATAGTCAGATCAGAATTAAAGTCGTTTCATACGTGTGACAGCGTGACGGGCCGACTCACTGTAAAAAATTCAAGAACGTCTAGAGTTGTCTCCGAGCACGTCGTTGGTCCATACTCAAGTACTCAGATCCGGCCTATCCGACCTCTGATCGCAATCCGTGCCCGAGCGGATGGCGGTGAGATTAACCATCTGCCGCCAAAGTTTGGCGCTCGGAATGAGTTGAAATGCAAGATATACTTCTATATTTAGTATGCGTTTACGAACAAGTTACATTATGCAGTGTATACCCTCAGTCTAATAAGCGGAGGTTTGCAGAAAAATGGGTGATACATTCGTCATAGCCCATTTATTTTCTGCCCGCCACCCTCCTCTTATTTTTCTTTCGGTTCAGACCCGCTGCATTTGCTTCGGCTGGGTCAATGGCGTCGGCAACTCGCATACCCTCCCCTCCAGGCTCCCCAGAGTCCGCTACGCTGGTCGTGCTTCAGGCCTACGGTGATAATCCAACGTCCCAGGGTGGTTTGTCACACCTAGCCCGCCACACTCGCACCTACACATCAGAAGGCACTGGTTTAGCCGACTCTGCATCTCGATCAGATCACCGACTCTCAGCATCGTACTCTTCCACCGTTAACTTGGTGCCTCCGCAGCAACACGATAACCGCCCGTACCCTAGCGGCGAGTTCGGAGAGTCACCTTTCAGATGGAACTACCCTTCTCTGCCCAATCTTCCTGCCGATCAGCCTGAATTCGATTCGAAGAAGGGCCCGAGCGATAGCAAGAGACCTGCCATGCGGGTGTGGGAGGGTTGGAAAGTCATCCTATGCTGCTCTTGTAAGATTTTGGCTTTCTTCAGCATTATTTGGGTTCATTTTAACTGCCCCGGCACAGGGCTCAATGTCTTGCTACTACTCATCCCGGTTTCGGTAAGTCTATCCACTGACGACAGTTGGCCAAAGCTTATTGGCTACAGTGGGTGTTCAGTTCTATTATGGAAAGACACCACAAGCTGGTTTTCATTTGTGGGTAATATTGTTTCGACATAAAAATGCACCTAACGCATCGCTATAGTCTGCATTCTCTCAATGATTCCGCTCGTGAAGGTATTCTTTTTCTCAGCTAGTCTTCTGTATTACTCATCCTGCGATAGCTCCACGATCTCTCCACCCGGGAACTGGCTATCAGATTCGGTGGCTCGAAGACGGGGCTCCTCAATGCAAGCATGGTAGGTGCAGGATATGACATAAGAATCGATTCTAACTGTGTCCTCCGGAACCCCAGAGTAATACGTATGTCACCCTTTTCATATGCCGTCGCCGAATTGACAAGTTCTATCAGTGTTGAATTAGTCATTGCGGTTGGTATTGAACATATCAGTGCCGCCAATCGAATAACTAAATTGACCTGGATTTATAGATAACCGCCTTGAGAAAATGCGAACTTCGCGTCGTACAATCTTCACGTCTGTGGTTGTTCTCTTGCCAACTCCCTCACTACTTATTTTGTGGAGTGCAGTGATTGGTTCGATACTGAGTAAACTCTGTGTGTTCCTTGGCTGTTCCACGCGCACAATATTCCCTAATAACCTATATGCTAGTGTTGGTCCTCGGAATGTGCTTCTTCGCTGGCGGCTTGCGGTTCTCGGAACAGGGATTTGATCAGAGTGAGCCAAGCTTGTCGACCGGATTCCAACTATCACTGAGCGGTACCTCAGCCGCGACTCAGATTCATTCGTCGCTACTTACTATCAGTGTCGGTGCACTGCTCCTTCCAGCAGCGTATCATTTCGCACTTAGCGGTGGCCAAGAGTCAAGTACTATACAACAGAGAGAGGATATACTGATTATGAGTCACGGAGTGCGTATTTAACTCGGTTCAACTCCCTATCTTACATGGTTCTTCAATAGGTGTCTATTGTCCTCCTTTGCAGTAGGTGTAGGGTGCTCTCCTCATGCACGTCACTCACTGTCCTTACAGTCTATGTCTTTTATCTTCTTTTTCAGTTTTGGTCCCACACACATCTTTACAAAGATATTAAGCAAAAGAGTCAAAGACTGTCTGTCAGAATTCCTGTGAACCCTCGCTTCATTTCGGACAGGCGAATTTTCAGTGGACAGTTTATGAAGACGTCCCAGTCAGATTCTGAGTCATTGCGTTGGAGGTCTTTCTCGTTCGCAGGATCAAGAACAGCCACACTTGTCGGCGCGCAAAACGGACAATTTAATTCACCTTCCGAGATCACCCTGACAACATCTTCGTTGAGCGTACCGCTCAAGACCGTGAAGTCCATCGATTCGCAACCCACAATTCGTTTGGTGACGAAAGCTCCAAGAGACCAAGAAGCTGATCGGCCTTCTGGGTCCTCTGGGATATCTCTACCCAGGTCTCTCCAGCGACCTATGGACGAGTCAACCATCGCTGAGGATGTCTATCACACAATGCCTGAACCTGTGAGCAACGTCGAAATCCCTCCGCCAGCTCAAGGTTCAAATCTCTCCGCCAACTCGTACAAAGAGCCGCAATTGAGTCTCACCATGACTTTGCTTCTCTTGGTCACCGTGACCGTTGTAAGTCATATCTAGATCTGATCACATGCGGTTGAACTGGGTTTCAGTTGGTCACATTCAATGCAGAAGAACTGGTGGAAAGCATGGACGGGATTTCGATGTCGATCAGCAAGCAATGGATCGGTCTAGTTTTACTTCCGATGGTTAGTTCCATCGCAGGTCAGTCCCAGTCTGTTCGTAGTTGAATTGGACGCTCAATCATTCTCTAAATTAGAGTGCATCACTGCGATGAACGTCTCCGTAAAGGACCAACTTGGCCTCAGCGTTAGTGTTGCTGTTGGGTCTGCAATAGTGCGTCATTTTATACTTCCAAGTTTGTTGACATCTAAACTATCTCCTCCACTTTAAGCAAATCACGCTCTTTATCATTCCGTGAGTCGGTTGTTGCCTGATCTATTTATTGCAACCTGACGGCGCGTTGAAGTTTCATGGTTAGCCTTGGATGGGCAATGAATAAGCCATTGGCACTACTCTTTGACCCCTTCGAATCCGTTGTAAGTCGTATTCTTGTTAGAGACATGACCCGTAGCTCATCCCCTTCGTCAGGTACTCTATATCTCCGGTATGTGATCCTTTCTACTATAGAACATCAGTGTTGAGGTGAACCTCAGTGCAAACAATGAGCCATGTCATGTCAGACGGCAAGTCTAATTGGCTCGACGGTGCAATCCTAATATGTGAGTCCCATCAAGCCCGTTTAATATAGAACTCACGTCAGGAACAGCGCTATACGTCATCATCGCAGTGACATTCTGGTATTATCCAGGTAAGTTTGATCTTGTTGACGTGGAGCTCGTTTTGTGCCAACAGCCCTCTTTTTTGTTTATCAGGTCAACCCAGTGAGGTCTCCTTCTGTGCCGTCGGCATCACAGGCACGTAAGGCTCGTGATCATTCATCATTATCATCTACCATCCTTGAGCGGTCATTTATATCTGTCTCGTCACACCATACGCTTCGCAGTGTACTCTCCATTCTTTTCAAGGACACTTTACTATGGGATTTCGCATCATTAGATATATCATTCTAATCGACGAATATCCTAATGGATTTTCCGACGAAAGACTTTATTAAAGGTAATATCGGTCTCCTGAATATGAAGACCGATTAGCACCAGAAGAGGGAACTCGGCCGAGGCATACCGATATGGCCCATGCCTGGTTCCATGATCCACACTTTCCGGCCGTCTCCGTCGTGGTGCCCTTCGCCTTCGAAATGGTAATGCCCAAGCCAGGTTTCTCGCAAACCTTGGTCGACAGCTCCACAGACGATCCTTACTTGTGGAAACGCCGTGTGAAGGACGGACAGACCGCCGTTACGAGCCACGAGGAACGTGACGAAGATGATGTGATCTTGTGGTACACCGTGGTCCAGAAGTGTGCGAATGGCCATGAACGCGGATGCACCCGTACCAATCTAGAATCACTTAACATTTGTCCAAATACTCGAAGACGTCGGGACTACTTGCCTGTGCATCCAGGAGGAACACCCAGGTATCAATCGCCGAGTGGCGTAGGCGGATACACTTGGGAAGCATGACGTGCAACAGGAGAGGCTCTCCCGTCTTAGCGTCCGACTGTACCAGTAGCGAACCGATCGCTACGTCGCTCAAAACGCGCTGGAGACCTTTTTCGAGTGGCCCGCCTCTGAAAAAGCAGATACGTGTGTCTAAATAGTTCGACGAAACAAAGCCGAGGAGACGTACGCTCGGATGATAGATACGCCACAGATGTGCTACAGAGGTTGGAATGAGCGTTTTCTGTAGATGCGGTATATCGGCGAGCATTGACTGACCTTGACGTCGACTTCTTTCCCAGGAGTTTCCGTTCCCGTGGGCGTGACGATGACCTTGTCTCGATATGGGAGTAGTTCCATGGCTTTTTCAACCAAGGACGTAGCGAGTCTATCCACGAAAAAGATGAAATCCTGCCGAGACGCCTTCTCGTCCCGCAGAGTGGTATAGATGCCCTAGCAAAGAATCCAAGTTGCCTTGGACATGCAGCAGATGCATGTCTTGGACTCACCCTTAATTGGGGTGTCTGGGGTAAAAGGATGACGTTCGAGTTCAAAACCTCGTGGTTTCTGTTGGAAACGAGACACTTGTCGACGTCTGGCGTCGCCAGGTACTTCCGGAAGTGTCGGGTCCGTTCGTTCATCTGACGCCTCACATGGGTAGAAATAAGATCGATGGCAACGGAATTGTTGGAACCGGGAACGACCTGGAGTAATAG
This sequence comes from Zangia roseola, assembly GCA_038090095.1. Taxonomy (NCBI): domain Eukaryota; kingdom Fungi; phylum Basidiomycota; class Agaricomycetes; order Boletales; family Boletaceae; genus Zangia; species Zangia roseola. The sequence continues at coordinate 114,604 of JBBPMD010000001.1, forward strand.
GGTTAACTGTGGATTGCGCGAAAGATCTAGGCGACTCACAATGTCCGCATACCGGGAGGTTGGCAGGACGAAATTGTCGTAAGCGGGTTTCACGTAACGGAGGTATCTGCGATCGTGTGAGTATTGTGGGTGACGGCAAGCCACCAGAAGACAGACTGTTCAAGTACGCCATCCACGCTACGACCGCGTTCTTTGACATCACGTTGGATGCGTCGTGCAAGCATTAAATCCGAGTCACATTGAACAAATACCTGCACCGAGTCAGCGAGCAGTTCGCATGCCAAACGCGGAATCTCACCTTGAGGTCGTACAAGTCACGCAAGGTGGGATCATGCAAGGCCATGATACCTTCCGCTGTTTCAGAGTCATACTTAAGTCTAAACAAGGTAGTGAAGATGAAGTATACGATCGCACCGATGATTACGGCAGCGCCATAAAGGTATTTTGTCTCCTCTAGCCGTTGGTGTTCCGCAAAAGAATAAACTGGTATATTTGTCTGCTTGCACGCCTTCAGATCCCCAAGGCACTGCAAGGGAGATGAGCTACGCGTGCCTCCCGACATGATCTCTCAGAATGACGTACAGACGCGAACATGGGCATGTCAAGAGCGTCAGGATGGTCAAAATCGAACCGGTTCGCGTGAGCGAGCGCAATCTCTCCTTCGGTATGGTATTTGTAGAAGCTATCCTGTGAATCAATGAATGCATGAGCAGAAATCTGGTTATCCGAAAAGACCCCGGGCCGCACCTGCGACAAAACGACGATGGCTGGCACGGATCCCAACGACTTGACGATTTGTCGAGCGACATGGGTCTGGTTGAAGGGAAGCTGCTGCCGTCCCCAATGTTGCAGAGGGTCCTCACCTTCCCACTCGCTGAACCTCCTGTAGACTTTGAGCAACGTGGACTGTGATCGACGCGCAACTACTACTCACCTGCTATCCCGATGACGAAAGCACCACACACAGGAAGGCCGTCTTCGCCATACCTTACAAGAGGCGCCAGTTAGAAACTGCTTGAAGAATCGACAAGTTCCAAAGTTCACCAGGGAGGTCTTCCGTGCGACTTGAGCAGGATGTTCTTCTTCGCCTGGAACGACTGGGTTGAGACCATGTGATGTTCCTCGGCCTCGTACATCTCTGAGAGCTCTTCTCCGAGCATCGTAATACTTCTCTCAGCGTTGGAGATGGAAAGAAGGCTTCTAAGTCGAAGGAATCTGATGCAGTGTGGACTACAGGAACCTGGTATTTGTAGTCGTCGGCTACTACACTGGATGCATCGGCAACTTTCGCTAATGCGAATGTTCACAATGGAAGAGCTGGGCGGATCAAGCAACAGCGCTTGGCACTATTTACAGGAACTATACAATCTGCACCACACGACCCTGGGAGCACTGCTCATTTCTTAGGTGGCGGAGTCCAGCAAGAAGTCAGCGATCTTCTCTCGCTGATTTGCCTCATCCTGTGCTGTCCGGACCCGAAGCTCGCCATTTCCGGATACTATCAAAGTGCTGTCTTGCCCACCAAGCTGTACAAGATTCGCTGAAACCCACAGAGGTAAAGCGACAGGCAGTGGTGATTGACCTGGGAGAACAACACTTGATGGAGTGTGCCTGGATGCCCGATTGCCCCTGCTAGTCAGCATGGTGAGGCAGGAGTAGCAAAGGTGTCTGGTAACTGAAGGATAGTCATCACACGCAGTACTCGGAGCATTCGTGTCGTTCGAGGGTGCTGGTGTTGGCAAATAAACAAGGTCTGGAATAACTCTTGCATCGGAGTACGATCGTATTGAGATTCGGCTTTTCCAATCATCCAACCCCTCTTGAATAGGTCTGCGGATTTTCAGCCGGCTGATCGTTTAACTGAGAAGGGAAAACTGACCGCTGACAGAGTATGCATAATCCTAGAGAAGCAGATTTCGGTTCCAATTTCGCGCAAGTACGAACGATCGTGGAAACTGTGGACGGATAATCCTTTTCCAACCCAACGATGAAATCTGCTGAAGTAGGTCAGGAGAACTCGGAGTTACAGAACATACAGGATACCTTTAGTCAATCCGGGAATGCCAGCAACGGCACGAATTTGCCTATCTCTGCCAATGACATGGATTGAATTCCACCACGCGAACATTGAGCATTCTTTCAAAGTTATATCCCTGAGTGGTCGGACTACGCGTATGGGATCTTTGTTCTCGTTTTCTGTGATTACACTGGGTTGCCACTCTTCTTGAAGCTCTTCGAGCATCGAATGCCCCCCTCCCCGCGAGATGCAAGAGATCAAGGAAATAGAGAGCGTGGTTAACGATGTTCCGAGCAATACGTGGGATGCTTGGCATGACCGAGCTGTGTACAAGAGCAAGAGACGAACAAGGGTTCTGATGGCACTCGATACAGCGGTCCGCGTCGGCAACGATCCAAGATATGTGCGAAGTGCGTCTACCGGAGAGACGTTACGAGACGGAGTGAGGCGTAATGCTTTGGGGGGTATCATTATCGTGCGTTCGATGGAACTACATCTGAGACTACCTTCGGTGTACAGTCCATCCTTTCCTAGTTCGAGCGCAAGTTGCGACCGATCGTGGCATATTGGGGTGACTATGCGCCACCACGACTCATCAAATGCACATTCAAGGCGAAGTGGGATGAAGTCAAACTTTGGGTATGATGCAAGGGCACTACGAATCTCCTCCGTTCTATCGCGCGACTGTGATTTCAATTATAGCCATATAAATTCAACGGGGGGTGGGACTTCGCACCTCGGAGAAAGCGCTACATACTTCCACATAGCATACCGTACATGAAGCCCATACGTTCGCGGTTCGCGGATGATTGGTACGTCCCCAGGATTCGTCATTCAGGATAGACTCATGAGCAAAGTAAGTTTTGTGGACCATGTCAAGGAGAAGTGATGAACCGAGGCCACCAGAGTAAGCGAGGACAAGTGAACCTGAGGCTTTCAATTTTGGACGTTTCGATGTTCCAGCATGAGCGTTCACCCTGGGCTCTAGCGACCTTCGGAACTTCAAAGTGACAAGAAGAGCGAAACATTCCCTAGAGAGCAATTAGGGACACATGAACTCATCTAAGAAATAGAACACGGATTCACTTGCAGTATGCTGCATGTCGTATGACGATTTTCCCCGGATTCACTTTGCATTTTATGCAATCTCTACCTCTGTCGAATCTGAGGCGCCCTGGTGAATGAAATAATTCTCGATGACAGTTAGGGAGATGTTCTGTGCACTTACGAGGCATGAGTTCATCTTGCTCTGTTGTTGGATTGTCGCAGGAAGACATGGTGTTGGTTCACTTCCAAGGCGTACCGATCTTATCATTTCCATTCTTAGCCAATACAAGTTCAATGAACACCACGTGACTTTACTGCGTGATCACCACCCCGACGGCTCTTTGGACGTTGTCGAATCATCATGCACCATGTATCGCGAGTCGTATAATGTCCAGCAGCACCTGCAGAGCGCATGCGCATCCTCAGGGATTTTCTCAGAGTCAGTTATCCTCCAAATTTGTGGACAAACCTGATCAGAATCCCTGTGAAGTGGGCCTCCCTGATCAAGTTGTGTAGCGCTGAATAACAAGAGTTGAAATATCAATATCCTTCACGACAACTACAGAAGTGATCATCTCACCGCGTCCACCCATCTACATAGCTGCGAACCTAGCTTGGTGACCAGTCCTCCCTGTCGCGCGGCTGGCATAACAATTTATGAGCATCTATGGCCTGCTCTCTGGCCATTTATAAGATCACAGATATCCATATATTTCTCAACCGGTTCGTTCGCTGCTTTGCGACTAGTCGCCGTTGGTCAAATCGACTTTGATTTTACTATGTTAGAGTTTTGACACGTTCCAATGATACGTGTTGTCAGTTTCACCTGAATTGTCGGTTGGCCCGTATTCGAAGTCTCACTATCTAGTTGAGGCTGACAGTCCGCGTTGCCACTACTGGCGGCTGAAACCCAGATTCTCGGTATATATAGAGAGGTTGGGTCTCCTTCGCTCCTTTCCTCCTATAACTTGCTGCAGCATTTCGTCGAACTATTCGCATCCCAGTCACTATCGACGATACGTCATCAACATGTCTATCAGCCTTGTCAAGTTATTCAAGTCCCAGACTACCAAGACCGTCAACGAGAAGACCGGTGGAGGCGTGCACCCAGACCGACGCCTCCCTTTCATAGGTGTTAGCATTTACTCGGGCAAGAAAGTCTTCAAGTTTGGCACCGCTACCCCGATTGTGGAAAGCAACTATGCAACGCCTTTGGAGCATGCGGTAAGAAAACCATCGTGGAAAATGATTAATCGTTGAGCGATACTGCTCTTCCAGAGGGCAGCCCCACCTACCTCGGACGTCGACGCCCACGCGGATATCGACGCGGGCAAGCAGAGGAAGATTGTATCAAAGGTCATATCGGTGAAGAAGAGCATCACAAAGTTGTTCAGGCCGACCAGTCGCGCCTCTACGGCTGTTCCGTGTGTTGATGGCACTCTTGTCGTCTCCAATGTCGGCCACAATCACACAAGCGACCACTCCCCGCTTCCCTCCCTCCCTATCCTCCAGGATGCCAAGTCTGGTGTGCAAGCAGCTGTATCCCCTGCTGCTCACCGCGAGAATGTAGCGGACGAGCGTATTGAGGACTTGACTTCCACTTTACGCGACATCGCCGAGTCGTCGTCGTCGGCCAGCTGGTTTCCCATCACGCCAGAGTCCCGCCTTGACATATCTCATCCAGCATTCGATCTCGACGAACTACGCACCATCGATGAGGAAGATGGGAGTGTACGGGAGGTTGTTGGGGTAATGGACGCGGAACAAGGGCTGACAAAGAGTCACTCTGGAATCACCATCTATCTTTCCATTGACACACTCTTCGACCGCTCTGCGCAGGATGGAAGTGGTTCCATCAGTTCAGAGCCCAGACGGTCCCCTGCTGAAACCTCGTTGGCAACGAGTGTCGACAGGGAAGACATCCATCACACGACCCGTGGGCTCCGAAGAGTACCAAGTCACGAGGACCTGAGGGTGAGTTGTTGTGAGCCTCCCAGTCGGTATTTCCATTGACCATGTTATTCCAGAGTTTGCAGCTTATCAGTCGCGATCATTCATGCTCTGCTGTATCATGCAGATCCTCCGACTACAATTTCCCAGCCAATTTATCCTTTGACATCAACGCAGCACCGCTACGTAGATCAATGAAGTACGATAATCTAAGGGTAGGACAATTATCCTATTTACGTCTGTCAATGTGCGTTGCTGACGGGTACGCTCAGGAATCATATCTGTCGCTCGAACCCAAGCCATGCGCTCCGCCGTCTTGTCGAACGAGCAAGTACAAGAAGTACAAGAAGTTTCGGGTGATGATATAATTTCCTCGACAAGTTCTCTTGGCTCAACCTCAATGTCACAGGCATGGTTGACCACGGGGCGTGACGACTCCTCCGAAGAAAAAGAGAGGGTGTCCGCATTCTCGAGCCCGAGTGGACCATCGAAGGCCACAGCTATCTCTCGTGGCCGCCAGTTTCTACGAGGCATCTGTTACCCATCATCCCGTGTTCAGGCACATCTGTTCAAACCGCCGTCACATCACCCTTCTCAGATGACGTCGCCTCCCGTTTGGTCGTGCGCAAAAATAACGCGGTCGCATTTAAAGGTGGGGCAACGTCGGAGGATTACCAGGCGCTCGATGAAAGAATTGAGGGCGCAGCTCGGCTCAATGGATATAGACCCTTGGTACTAAGAATACAGATCCACCTTTTTTGGTAATGTCTTGCATCGTCTCTTCTGTCTTGAGCTAACTCGCTGTTCAGTTTTTCTTTTTTCTTACAGCATTTTCAGTATCCATCAACGTTCGACTCCAAAAACCTCAAAAAAAACCCGTATAAGTTGTAAAACGCATAAAAAAACGCACATAATCAACCTATCCGTATCTTGGATTTCTCGCAAGGGTGTGATCGGTATTGTCTCATAGTGGGTATTTTGTGTCTTGTGTACCACACTGAAGGTGACACTGTTCACAGTATGTCTTTAAAAGCGCAAAAAAAGTTCAAAGTCTTCGAAACATGCAAAAATAAACAACTCGTCTATCGTCTTCTTCACTCGTCTTCAGCTTTCCCCTCCATAATTCGTTCGACTTCCGATCATACCTCTTTAGGGCTCATCTCGCATTCAGAAGGTACAGCAGTTTGCAATCTGGGATCATCCAGGAAATCATATAGCTGTGAACTGGAACCAGCGCACGATCTGATTTCATTTCCAACGATATCGCGTCACATTCCGCTTTCTGATGGTGCGTGTGTCCTTCATCCCGTCATTGTGAAGTGTTGAGCAAACTTTTGTCAGCGTTCGCTTCTGTCACGTCCCAGGAATCGCCACCCAAACCCAAGGGTTAAGATGCCCTTCTTACTGCCAATTCCTGGTTGTTCCTTGACCACTGGCGTGCTCATGTACGTACTTCATTGCTCCATCAAATCCAGACCACCTAATGCTCGATACTTACGCCAGGCCGTCACGTTGATTGTTCAATAAGAGCACTTACTCGTCAGCAACCTGCGGCACCTTTGTATTACAGCCTGTGCGACCCAAAGGATAGGCTACATTCGTATTACACTGGTCATCACTGCGCCGCCACAACCTGGACCGGCTTTCTCCTCACCCCATCGCGTCGCGAGGGTGAGAACCCGTCCGGCGGACTCGCGAGTACCATTCCTATGGCCACGCTCGAGACTGCGCGAATCCAAGAAATCTTTCAGTCCCAGACAAACCTCACCACCTCACCACCCACCCCCAACTATGAGCATGTGCGCGCATTGTCTCGTCTTTCGTCATTCCACATGAACCTGACGGTTATGCACGTTCTACCGTACGCAATGCTTCCGCTCGGTCTAATCTGCACTCAAGCTTCAGGATAACTTGAGCGCCGTTCGGTCTGTGATCTGCGCCATATAAACTAGGTCACCCGCACCCGAGGACACGCACTTCTCGAACATTTATCACCGGCTCGTGTACGCCCACTCCTCCGCGCCCTGCGCTCGTCGACAGTGCGTACTATCTCCGGATCGCCCCGTGCTTCAACTCGCGATAATGCTATATTTACATATGGCATGCACGATCGTTCTATCGCACTACCAATGTGCTGCCGCCCGTGAAGTTGTGACACCCGATACCCGACAAGGCAGAAGAGTTGCAGTCCACGTGGATTCGTCCATCGACCACGCCAGCCACTGCATTCCTCAGGTACAGCCAATATGGACAACGGAGACGTTGTTTCGAAGGCTGGCCCATGTCCTTCCAGAAGTCCATTTTCTTCCACCATTCGGGTACGTTTCCACTCCGTACAGCCAGCCTACTAACTCCTTCAAATTCCCAGTCTTGATCTCGCCGCCTTTGCATTCGCTTGGTTGCGGAGGAGTATTTTGTTGTTTTTCGATCCAATCTTCTTTGACCTCATCCGACTCGAGCTGTTTCCCCCTTCGTCGACCCAGTCTTGGTTCGACTATGCGTTTCAGAAGCTAGCATATACTGCTAGTCGTTTTTCATATGCCTGCATAGTGTTTCTTTGGCTTCAGAATCAGTGATACCTTTCTCTTTATTTGTAGGTCCGAGTCGAAAGTTTGAATTCCTGTTACCGGTCTGTATCTTATACACTCCAAAGTCTTCTTGTGATCCTATAAGTTCCCGGAGATTCAGTCATCCTGCTTCCCCACAAGTTTCTTCACATTGGCGCAAGCATCCTTGAGAGCGTTCGCAATCACATCGAAGTCGGTTATCTAGTGGATGTGTAGTGAAATGTAAACGAAACGTTTTGGTCAGTCACACACCTCGTTCCAGATCTGCGCGCTGCACCTAACCCACCATCTCCCGTTGTGCTTGAATTCCGGGACGTACGTCTGCCATTGGATTAAGAGGGTATCGAGAAAGATCTGATGGATCTCATTGGATGGCTCGATGTCGGCAGGCAGAGGCAGCTCCACGTTGACCTGTATTGGCAGCTAAACGAGCGTGAAAGACAATGATGATGTCCACAAACCATATTCAACGTGAACTCGCCGTCCGCATCCAAAACGCTGGTACCTAGACGTTCCGCTAGGCGTTTTCCTCCCACAATGGCGAGCGCGTGAGTATACTCGTTAATCTTGTGTTCTCCACCTAGCCATTCTCTGAAATCCAATGCTATGCGAACATCAGGAACAATATTGGTCGGGGTCGGCTAAAAGTATGTTCACCTGCGCCGATGCTTAGATGTGGGACGTAATCGATCGTTCCGGTCCCTGGGACAGATTGAGCGATATCAAACGATGAAGAGGGATTCAAGGCAATGAGTACGTACAATCAAAGAGTGTCACGAAGTCCTGGGGACCCTTGTAACCACCGTCGTGCGGGGAGTTATAGGTGACTGGTGTAGGGAACGGCGATCTGATCAGATGCTGGTTTCTGTTTTTCCCCGGGTGAGTAATCAAGAACCCGTGGAAACTGTGCATGAACCAAACCTCTTCGGAACATAGAGAACGGCACTTCCCCTCTTCGAAAAAAGCCACTTGTGACAATTCTTTGGGACATAAATGCTTGTGCCAGCGGTTCAAAAGAAGCACAGAAGCACATACGGAAACCCAAAAGTCGGGTTGTGCTTCGGAGAGGTTGATGTCCAATTCTTGGCCTATCGATTGAGCACCGTCCACGAGACTAATGACCTCCGCCTTCCGACAGATTGCGACCATCTCTTTCCAGGGCAATAAAACCCCTGGATTGGAAGCGATGGAATCGATCAGCGCGATGATCTTCCTACCACCTCTTGCTATATTGTGGTCTGTATTGGTGAGTTGCTTGATATGCTCCTCGAAATCCCGGATGATCGTCGCGCGGGTCGTCGGGAAATAAAGGGCGAAGGTCGACAAAGTGGGGTGAGGCGGAAGATCCGCAAGATATCTGAGCATCTGGGATACGGCACCATAGGACGTCGTCACTAAGGAAACGCAAAGTCAGAGAAAATGGTTGCAGACGCGATGATCGCACTTCCGATTAAGATGTCACCCTCGTTGAAGGAGACATTGCGCAGGACGGTCGCGATGCCATGTGAGGCGTTGTTTACGATGACACATTCGTCGGTTTCCGCCCCTATGAGCTTCGCAACGCGCTCTCGGGCCCGAGTTAGATGATGAATGTAGTCGAGCTTTATGAACTTGTCTGGATTCGACTCGATTTGGTCAGTCAACTTATCGCAATAGGCGCGAACAGGGAGTGGCAGCGACCCATAGGAACCTGTGACTAGTGAGTGATACAGTAATTGAGATCAAGGACAAGAGCACTAACCGTGATTAAGGCTAACATAGTTAGGCGAAAATCCAAAAAGTGCGCGGGCATCATGTCCAAATGGTGGTGGCGGTTGTTCGCAAACAGTGGTCCCACTGACTGACTGCGGCAGTGACGGTGAGGCGGCCATGTAGACTGGGGGTGCTCTAGCTGAGTGGTCGACGTTGTCAACATCACTGGCATCGTCAGTACTGTGGAAGAACAATCATCGCATTATCTTATCTTATCTCAAATCATATGACTCTCAGCCGTCTCCCTTATCCAAAAACTTTGGAGAACTTATCGTGGACGGGTCTCACCTCCAGATCAGCTCAGCAGCCTCAAGCACAGATGTTAAAGTTGATATGAAATCTGAAATCCCAGTCTTCGGTCCACATCCTACAATGTCTAGAGTCTTCTTCCAATTTTACATTTCCCCAAAAGACGCCGGCGCGGATAAGATAATCAATCGGTCTGCTTTCTTGGGAGGCTCTTCACTTTGGCGCAAGTATTCTCAAGGGCGTTCGCGATCAGATCGAAATCAGACATCTATGGATTTTTTCGTGAATGGCGGATTGAAACGGTCGTTTTCGATACAAACCTCATTCCAGATCTGCGCGCTGCATCTGGCCCACCATCTTCCGTTATGTTTAAATGCTGGGACATACGTTTGCCATTCAACCAAGAGATTTTTGGTAAAGATCTCGTGAACCTCTTCAGAATATTCGATGTCGCCAGGAATGGGCAGTTCCACATTGACCTACGTCAGTACTTGCATAAGCACTCTCAAACGCGTTGCTGTCCACCAACCATGTTTAGCGTGAGGTCGCCATCTGGATCCAAGACGCTAGTGCCTAAACGCTCTGCCAAATGTTTGCCTCCGGCGATGGCGAGCGCGTGGGTGTACTCATTAATCTTGCGCTCCCCACCCAGCCATTCTCTGAAATCCATAGCTGCGTAAATGTCAGAAAGAAGGTTAATAGGACAATCAAAAGTACGTTAACCTGCGCCGATACTCAGATATGGGACATAATCGATTGTTCCGGTCCCTGGACAAGTTGAACGACAACGGGGTGATTAAGGAGGTATTGATACGCACAGTCAAAGAGCGCGACAAAGTCCTGAGGACCTTTGTATCCGTTGTCATGCGGAGAATGATATGTAACCGGTGTGGGGATCGGCGACTTGATTAGATGTTGGTTTCTGCTCCGTCTCGAAGTAAGCAATCGGGAATCCGCGAAGGTCGAGGAATCCACCCGACCTCTTTGGAACATAGAGTACCGCACTTCCCCTCTTGGAAAAGAGCCATTTGTGGCCGTTCTTGCAGGAATCAAAGTAACATAACGGAAGGTTGAATGGAACATGGAAGAACATACGGAAACCCAAAAGTCTGGTTGTGCTTCAGACAGGTTGATGTCTAATTCTTGACCCATTGAGTGAGCAGCATCTACGAGACTAATAACCCCCGCCTTCCGGCAAATTGCCACCATCTCTTTCCAGGGAAGTGGGACCCCTGGGTTAGAAACGATGGAGTCGATAACCGCAATGATCTTTCTATCCCCAGCCCTCGCTGGGGGGTCAGTTTTCGTGAGTTGCGCAATGTGCTCTTCGAAGTCTTGAACAATCTTCGCGTGTGTCGTTGGGAACTGAAGGTTGAACGTCGACAATGTGGGATGAGGCGGGCGATCAGCGAGATACTTGAGCGTTTGAGTAACTGAACCATACGTCGTGGTTGCTGAAGGGTGGTGAGCTCATAGGGAAAACGTTACAGTCTGAACGATCTCACTTCCGACCAAAATGTCTCCCTCATTGAAGTCGAAGTTGCGCAGGATGGTCGCGATACCATGTGAGGCGTTGTTTATGATGACACACTCGTCGGTTTCCGCCCCAATCAACTCCGCAACGCGTTCTCGAACACGTATCAGATAGTCAATGCCATCAATCCTTATGAACTGGTCCGGATTCGACTCGATTTGGTCAGTCAACTTATCGCAGTAGGCGCGAACAGGGAGTGGTAGCGAGCCATAGGAACCTGTGGCAAGGCGGTTAACGAATTGTATCCCAAAACCTGGGCACCAACCGTGGTTAAGATTGACATAGTTGGGTGAGAATCCAAAAAGCGCGAGTACAGCGTGTCCAAACGGTGGTGGTGGTTTGTTATAAACGGAGGCGTCGACCGGGGGCTGCGGTGGCGACTTTGTAGCGGTCATATTTAGTACTAGTAAGAGGGTAACTCTGACTCACTCACTGGCAACTGATTCTTCAAGTTCCCATGGATTATCGTATCTTATCTTTAGATATCCTTTCTTCCGTAGCTAGCTCGTCTTTCACCTCCATACCCCATCAATGGCGTCCGCTTTTTTCTACGGAACGTTGATGCACCCGAAGATCTTGAAGCGAGTGATCGGTCACGATGGGTCCTACCTCCAGGTCAGCCCGGCACTCCTACTCGTGAGTGCATGCTGATATGAAATCTGACAGTAACCTCACGACGACCTGCAGGATTATACCAGGCACAAAGTCAATGTAAACGAACAGCATGTCCATTGGTTTTTATCACTGACTCTTGATGAGCTGTAGGGCGAAGACTACCCGGGGATGGTTCCTTATGCTCAAAGCCGGTCCATGTTCAATCAAGATCTCGATCTTCAAGATAGATCGGTGAGGGGAACGTTGGTGACAGGACTCTCAGACGAAGATATCAAACTTCTGGACATTTTTGAAGGGAACGTGAGTATCTCCGGCACGAGGAACGATATTATGTAGCTGACGAGACGGCAGGAATATACAAAAGAGGTGGTTTTCGTACACCCACTGGGTCCCGCCATGGCTCTCGACGACCCAGTGGCAGCGAAAGAGACACCGTTGAACCCGGTCAGAGTGAACACCTATGTGTGGTGCCATCCGTTGTCTCGGCTGCAACCAAAGCTGTGGGCATTCGAAGAATTCGTCCAGGAAAGTGCCTGGAAATGGGTGGGGTCCGAATCTCAAGATAATCAATGCTATACGGAGATAGACAGGCGGCAGGCGATGGGTGGAGCGATTATTCCGGCGTCCGAGACACTATAGCTCGATACCCACTGTCGTACATATAAGGGTTGCGCAGTACAAGTACTGGAATGTAGAGTATAAGATTCTCATTCTGGTAGTATCGATCGATTTCTCACAGAAAAATGTCCCAGGAACCTTTGCTGCCGACATCCAACAAGGCGGCGAGGATGCGTCGAGAGCGCTTTAACTGGGGCTCAGTGATTCGACTAGTCCTCCCAGCCTCAGTTATTGCAGCTTTCCTTCTCTTTTTCTTCACCGCCAGCATCGTATATGAGACCGACCACCGCCTTCCAAGTTGGAAACAACCAGGTCGGTCACGATTGTATTACGTCCCGTAATTGAGTAACTGACCTCGATCTAAAAGAGTTTCCTGACTTCTCTCACTACAAACTCCTCCAAACCCTACCCAACACTCATTTTCCTATTCGTACGTCATGCGGCGCAAGCCTCCTTACCTGATTAGTGATCACCAACCTACAGACCCGGATGATGACAGGCGCATCATAGCTGTCGGAGACATTCATGGCATGAACCAATCACTGAGGTGCGCTTTACTCGCACCCGATTTACTTTTGGATCCCCATTAATTTGTACATAGTGAATTGCTGGCCAAAGTCTCGTACGACCCGCGGTCAGACACCCTGATCCACCTGGGCGACCTCGTCCCCAAGAGCAAAAAGATCTCGTCCATGCCCGTTCTAGAATTCCTCTCGACGCACCGCATCCTCGGCGTGCGCGGTAACAACGACCAAAAAGCCATCGAATGGAGGTCATGGATGGACTGGATCCTCTCCCTCCCTCGCGGTAGAGAATGGCTCGAAGACATGGACTCACATTGGTCACACATCGACGGGGACGAGCCCAACCCCAAGTTCGACGCCTGGCTCAAGAAGAAGCACCCGGAATGGAAGAGATACGTGCCTAGCCACTGGAAACTGCTCGGAAAACACTACAAATTTGCGCGCGAAATGTCGAAAGCGCATTACCACTACCTTCGTTCGCTCCCGCTCGTCCTCTATTCACCCAAAGCGCACACGTACTTTGTCCATGCCGGGTTGTTAGCGGCCGACCCGACTCGTAAAGTGGGTGATCCAAAGCAGCCGCTCTCGCATTGGCCTGCGACCGAAAAGGACGCTCTCGTTCTTCGTGGCCTTCAAGAACGGGCACTGTTGAATGAGATACCTCAGAATCAAGATCCCTGGGTATTGATGAACATGCGGAGTCTCGATGAAGACGGCAGAATTAGAGACGGCAAGAAGGGGACTCCTTGGGCAGACTTGTGGAACGACGTGATGGGCAGTTGTTCTGGCTTGTCCGAGGCGACATTGTCCATCCCTACCGCAGACCACAGTTCGACGATAACACGCACTTTACAGTGTTTTCCATCGACGGTCATATATGGCCATGCCGCAGCCCGAAATCTCGATGTGAACCGATGGTCGATTGGTGTCGATACCGGTTGCGTAAGTGATCCAGTCCTGTTTGACGAGTCAGCTTCCTCACTCAAATTGCCATCAGGCTTATGGCCGTCGGTTGACAGGCGTCGTTCTCGACACTAATTCATTCTCTCCCCAAATCCACCCAGAAACCTTCGATGTATCACGACATGATTCTTACATTCCCTTCGGAGACGGAGGGACGGCTCGCATCATCAGTGTAAAGTGTGACGCATAATTCGTTCCATCTCTTGCATTTTTGCATTGGTAACTTAATTCCGCATATTTTGGATATTGTTGTTGCAAACACCTCAAGGGTTGTAAGCTAGGTAACTCATAGATTACATATCACTATACTTTCTTGCACATTTGTGCCAGATCATCGCATTGTTATACGAATTAAATGACCCGAAGCTTGACATTTAGACAGTGAATTGCAAATTGGTGTCCTGAGAGTATTTTGCGAGACGAAGGCTCATGAATTCCATCGCGATGGAAACTCGGAGAAAATGATGACTTACAATTGGGTGGGAACTCGAAAACTGGTGCAATCACGTCAGTATGGGTCTCATTGGGGATAGGACCACGCACCTGGGGTTTCTGGCTGTATTTCTGGCTCAGATGCAACCTGTGCACAAAATCAAGGTCATATATCCATGAACAAAGAAATACTGGCTAAACCGACCTCATCTCATTGAGAAGTTGTTTATAGCTCGGATTGGGATTTCGTGCTTCAACAGTTCACCTCAAAAAATGGACCGATACAGTCTAGATTACAAACTTACAAAGTACGGTCAAGAACGCCTGGAATTCAAATTGATCAACGGTGCCTCAGAGGAAAGTGGGGAATGCATACATCACTCATGGCACCTGTGCTGCGGCCTCCGACGGAAGCGTCGGCACTGGTCTGGGTGTCCTTGCAACCACTCCAGGATATCTGTATCGGGTGAGCGCAATGACTCAAGATACGAAATCACAGAAGTAACATCATCTTACCACATCAGCTGGACTAGTTTTGAATTGCTGCGTGTACTTGGTAGCCTTTTCTGCTTTCCCCGAGGCAACATTAATAAGGCCTGATACACCGTTCATCATGCCCCCCATGTCACGCCTCTGAAGAGAACTGAGAGTAGAAAATAATCCCTTTGCTGCATCCATCTTTACATTGGGTTCTTTCAGCTTGCCCTCCGTAGAATACTGTGCGAACAGATTAAGAACGCATAGACTCAGCCCAGAGACTGGCACACACCATGTATGGGAGATCTAAGGATCGTAAAAGTCAGTGCTTGTTCATGGATTACATGGGAATCATACCGAGTGCAGAGCCAGAATGGCATGACTAACAAAAAGTTAGTATTGCCCCATGTAGTGTATTTCGAAGATACTTACGTCAAAGATGGCTGTCAGGCGACAGCCGGCGGGGAGACAACCAACCATAATCCTGTGCATGTCCTGCGGCGAGGTTTGAGCTTACAAATCTCGAGACTAGGTGATTCCGACAAACATCATCCACGATATGCGACGTTCTCTTGAAGTCCAGAGGGTATATCACTAGAAAGGAATACCATGAGTCCAATTTGTAGGCAAGGAACTGAAATAGATTGCCTTCATCATGACCATCCACTTCATCGCCATCAAGGTCTTTGGTTTGTCCACCATGTCCTGAATCTGTTTAGGTTAGCAAGGGCTGATGAAGTCTCATCGTGAAAATGAAGTAACACATACAATGGAAGAAAAGTGAATCATTGGGTCGGGCATCCCTCACGAGCCACTGCATTGCATCAATCTAATGAAAAATAAGCTCAACAGAAGCTGGTCTGAAAACGCAACGCACTATGTTCTGTCGAGTCGGCTGTGACCGGGGATGCGATGTGTTGTCGGTGAGTATCACCATATCCTCCTCTCTGTAACCACGTCCTGTTCGTATTGAATATCAATCGTTGGGTGAAAGAATTAGCAAACAAACAAACCCAAAAGGAATATCTTCATGCGATTCACGTCTTCTATGCAGCCCTGAAGCGCCTGAGACTGCCCAGTGTAATTGATTCCGATCTGTGAATCACTCTAAGTATCGTGCGACACATGGACGTGTGAGGTGATCATACGAGCAATGCCTTCTTTCGTCCGGTACATTGCGAATACTGAAAGTAACCGGATTGCATCTGCCCGCCGGAAGTTGGCTGGTTTCCAAATGACTGTTGCCCAGCCGGAGGCATGGGCGGGGGCCCTGGAGGTGCTTGAAATCCTCGAGGCGGACCAGGAGGCGGACCGGGAGGCGGTGCATATGGTCCGGAGTAAGGATATCCACCAGGAGGTTGGCCTGGTGGCGCATATTGTGTGTATTGTACAGAAGGTGCAGCACGTGTAGCATAACCACTACAAGCCGTGATGAGTAACAGCGGATAAGAGGACGTACATTGAGGAGACCAACTCACCCTGTTGGCGCCGCGCCGGGCTGAGGCGAGTAGCCAGGTGGTTGATTTCTGTTTAGCGTCGGTCGATGATAGTTAGTGTAAACATTCCCGCATTTCATACGTTCGGTGAAACTCACGGGTTCGGGAAGCTGGATAGACCTCGAGTCAGATAATTTGCTAGTATCATAGTTCCGATGCTTACTTGAATGCCCCCCCATTGTTTCCAGAATAACCAGAGTGATTAGACCACATGACTTGAGCGAGATTTCAGTTGAATGCTTCTTTACAAAAAATCGAGAGTGGTTGTGGATGATGGTAATCTCGCTAGACGTGCTGTGCGGGGACGTTGCACGCTTATGTAATGACATGCTATTACTTATACACGCCGCGATGACTCGCATACAGTACCAACTTCAAGTTGAAGCTAGCACCACAGCGAAACACCTTATACATATGGACCAATGTGTCGATGACGCGCGATAAGTTTGGTAGACAGATCCTCGGACCATCGGTAAACTTGGTCGTACCGGGCAAAACCATGCGCCAGCAGGTTGATCATGATGAATCGATGGTATTAATGATGATAGCCACGGGCTCAATCGTCTTGAACTGGAATTGGTCGTCCGACCCAGCGTTGTTGCCGTACACTTCATTGAGGTGAGCACAAGCTCAATTATTCAACCTGTCGAGTCTAAACGTCCGGAATCGGAGTCGGACTCGCGCATGTTCACTTTATCACACCACCTGTCTTTCTCAGAGGTTACTGTTTCAAACAGCCATCGCAAGTAAATGTTTGCTATTCGCACTATGTCGCCGGTTGACGTATCCGGCTGCGTAGCGTTGACCGTGTCGGGTATCGCCAAGGTGAAGTCGCCGTTGGTATCTTTTGTCAACTTGGGACACCATTTACTCTTCATGACTCCGTCTATCTCGCGACGGCGGAATAAAGCGCTCCACCGCCACTTAGCGAGAATAAAACACGGGGTTGTCTGCCCTTTTCTTCTTGTCTTCTCATATGTTCTAGTAGTTCCCGCCGTGGCTAGCTACAATGGACCCATCGCTTGACGAGACTCTCGTTGCATACAGTGTGTCTCAATACTTGCTCGACCGTGTCAATATCCACGACACTATCACGCGATTGGTGAGCACAATTTTCTACTCTTGTTGGAACACATAACGACGAACGCGTTCTTAACAGTCGGCGTATTCGGATTGTAGAGACTTTGAGCGCCTCGGAAATGAAGTTTTTGCTTCGTCG
Organism: Zangia roseola; assembly: GCA_038090095.1. Lineage (NCBI taxonomy): Eukaryota > Fungi > Basidiomycota > Agaricomycetes > Boletales > Boletaceae > Zangia > Zangia roseola. The sequence goes on from JBBPMD010000001.1 coordinate 132,064, forward strand.
GAGGTCACGGTGGACAACTCACTCATTACAAACGAGGATCCCCAAAGTAAGCATCATAGTGCTGCTCGCCGGGTGTCAATGGTGTTACGTGACCCGCTTGAAGGTCGGACAGCCAAAGAAGAGGTGGAGTCGTGGGCAAAGTACTTCGAACGATTCACGGCAGCACAACATGTACTGACGTACGTCCACTATTTGCCATCTCCAATCACTGGACTGGTACAAAGTTGCCGGGGACAGTTGTGTTCTGGTTAACCTTCCCCAACCTGCCCCGACATGGAATATCGCTACACCAAACAAGGCGACTGCGTCCGCAAACGCGGTAGTCACCTTTCGACGTGACCGTGCGCGCGGGGAAACGATTGCACAGCATGGGGTGCGAACACTCCCCAGCAGATACGTTTGGCATTCTGACACCTCGAACCAGAGTTACTACACTTATGATTTGATACGACAGGAGGGAGTAGAGCCAAATTTAAACCCATGGCGAATCACCCACATGAAAGCGCATCCGTTTTGGTTCAAAGGAAACATAGAAGTGATGAGTTCATGCTAGTTTAAGCCAAGTTGATCTTATTCGTGGTACGCGTTTGTTGACGTCTAGGTAGAGTGCCACAGATAGGAATTAGGGTCTTCGTGGGGACTGAATCTCAGTCCCACAGCATGAGATTGAGACCTGAAAGCTCCAGATGTTACACGAGTGCTCGCCAAGTCCCAAACAATATGTGAAGGTGTTGTGAGCCTCAAAAGATGGGTTTCGACGGACTTCGGACCTGTTGCCAGTGGAACCGGCGACTAACCCAAAACCAGGTATCATTCTGGCTATATACGTGACGGCGACCTGCGTACGCAATCCGGTCAGATCAAACGCTGGGGGATCAAAGGAAAAAAGGTGGAGATCAGAAAGTTGAATTTTTTTCCTCAGCTCCGAGGGGGTTAGGCAGTCTAACATGCACTTGTGACTGCGGCGGAAAGCCCATCATGTCACCTGAATTGAATCTCGAACCTTACCTCGTCCATGTGCGGCTTAAAGTTGTCGGATTGCAGCGTGTCAGGTTCAGGGACAAGGCGTAGTACATAATAGTGGCATGCTTTGAATGGCGAGCACGAGGAGACCTCGTTTCCCAGCGAATAGCGTAAGGCAGTTTGGCGTGGGTTTAAAGCGTTACCCGCGTGTACTCTATGATCTTACTCGTGGCTAAAGTTGCCGTTTATCGATCGTCCTGGGACATTGTGGCAGGTTGCCATCTTTCAGGATCCACGACGGGCTCGTCTTGACCGCCGTATCCTGGAACTGGTCGACCAGGTGAGGAACCAGTGCTATCACTGAATTTCCAGGATAGGATTAGGACACACGAGCCGGTTGTCCTTCTGATAAAGTAACTGGCACGGATTCAGGTCGCTGCTTTTGGCAGCCTCGTGTTTCATGCCAGCTACGTTCGGCCCTCGCTTGTCCTGATAATCATTCGGGGGGTCAGTTCTAATTCCATCCTTTGCTCCTTCTCCAGCTTCTTCTCTCTTCCACTACAACCCCACACGGCAGCCCGGGCGGCGGGCGTTTCACAAGCTCATCCCCGATGTCCTCCACAGCAATCGGCACATTCACCTGTTGGGATGGCTACGACGGTTATGAGCTCGTAGAGGAGCACCCCTCACCTCCTCCCCGCCCTCCCCGTCGTTCTCGCCTTTCATCCACATCTAATTTACCCTCCTCCCTGCGACAGAGCGCGGACCGTGGAAGTGAGCGCCCACAGCCCTTGAAATCAAAGACAATACCAGTTCCCCGAGAACACGAGTATATGTCGCTCGACGAGCTGTGGTCCACCTTGAGGGAGAGAAAGCATGCTGCGGAAGCCAAGCTTCCTCTAAAGGTCAAGTCCCTTGAGGCGCCCCAGGCCGGACCAAGCAATGTGGCGCGTCCGACCCCCGAGCAGCAGGTTACAACACCCAGGAAGGCCACCCCTCCCAAAGTGAAACGGAAGAAATCTACGTACGCCACCGCATCAGTCCATACGCCCGTTTATCTGATCCTCGTGAACGCATTGCAGAGATTGTGTTTCATTTCGCGAGTCTCGTTCTGGACGCACGGTGCGTATGCTCCGTGGCCCATTTCCGTGATAATACCTTCTTATCCCCGCCTAGATCACCGCGACCTTTGACTTGCCTGGGATAAAGAAAGAACAAGCTCATGTCAGCTTCCGGTGGAATAACCTCGTTGTAACGTGGCAGACAGTGAAGATCTCAGAGAAGGAAGAAAATGGGCGACTCGTTAGAGAGCGAGAGGAGAAGAAGTACACGCGAACGATACCCCTCCCAGAAGGGACCAAAGTGAGTGCACTTTAACTCTTCTCGTTTCCGAAAGCTAATCGCTGTCTTCTTTAGTTCGAGGAGATACGCGCAGTTATGGACAATAAACGTCTCAGCTTGAACTACCCCAACATGCGTACGGTCCGTGTCGAACCCCGACATCGTTTACCCAAACAGACAGAACCTCGTCGAGTTGAACCTACTGTCATCTCTGATGGTGACATTAAATCTAGCGACGACTTTGAGAACGTTCCGTATCTCAAATCACGAGATCACGATGATTTACCACACGAAGAATTCACAGAAACCACCGATATTTCAGAATATTAGAGGTCCCTTTGCGTTTTGTTGCAGTTGCCAACCTCAATGCCACGTCGGGTAGCACTGAGAACTTGTTTTACTACAGCCCGCTTACTAGCGGGCGATCCATATTTATTTCATCCGCTGGAGATTATCAGTAATGGATGACCTATGTTTCTTCTGTGCTTCCAGTTCGTTGCGATCGTACTCCATATCGGCAGACAAAATATGTACATTACCACCATCTCGAAGTTGCCTGATTTTGGACCCTCAGTAAGACGCATTCGCGAAGACAGGGCTTGATGGAAGATCATTAATAGTGCGACGGTCATCTCACAAAATAGCAGTAAGTAAAAATGTTACATGTCGTCCACACTCCACTCGTAGCTCGCAGTCGCTGTCCGTTGTCTTTCGTTGATACGCTGGAACCACTTATTCTCGAAGCCATTGCCACGATCTGGAAAGAATTCACTGTAAGTACTTCATTAATACCACGAGAACTCGACCTTACCTACGCCATCCCATCGGTATCCTGGTTTTATACCAAACCGATTGGGAGGTGGTGGAGGACCGCGATATTCCGGCTTCTTGGGACCCTTGGACATCTTTTTCTGTGAAATGAAAGAATCAGTGAACCATGCGCCTCACCAAATACAACTGGACTGACCGTCAAGAAAGCGGCAGCAGGATCATTCCATCTCTCTTGTGCCCTGAGATCTTCGTTGAGTTCCTTGTCGTCGGCATGCCGAGAGAACGGCAATGATTTGTTTTTCTCCAACTGTTGTCTCCGCTTCCCCGCTTCCTCTCGCTGTACAATTCCCTTGCCCCACTCCATCTTCTGCGCCTCCTTCTCCTCCCTTTCTCTCTTCTTCCGGGCCGCCTCAGCCCGAGCAAGTTTCATGTCGATCTTGCGACCAGATGCATCACGGTACACAGTCTCCTGCGCTGCTTCCATATCCTCTGGTGCCATCTCTTCCTGTCTGACCTGAGGCCTCGACTGCCACAATCCAGCATCAGTCATATTTCGTAAATGTGTGCAAATGGCCGTTACCTTGCGCAGATCCTCAGGACGCATCAGCCCACCCTTGAACGGTTGCGCATCGTCCACGACCGTGGGTTGTTCGTCAAGTGGTATAGGCGGACTTTCCTCCCTCTTGGCGCCCTCCTGCACCGTCGCCCATCCCGACCGGTCGTCCGTCTTGCGTTTCTTGAAACTTCGGTCGCTCGCGACGGTCGCCTCAGCCACCTCCATATCTTCTTCTTGCCGCTGTCTTGAGTGTTCGTCGCCAAAGCCCGCATCCTCATCAACAAATAGGGACGGACCACTGGTTGCACTGCCGTTTGCGGCCTTGCGTTTTTTCTTCTTTGGAGCGGTTCGAGCTAAGATGGCCTCAGCTTTGGGGCCCGACATGTACTTCTCCGCAAGGTAGGATTGCATGGTTGGTAGTAGTACTAGTCACTAGCACAAGGTGGTATCAAGGTCAAGTTCAAGTCACAACATGTTACGTAAGCTAAGTAGTGACGATTCAGAATTATGTGAAAACACGAGTTGCCATACACATCAAGTAAAACATGGCTTAGCATCAAACGAAGAACCTCTTTATTTATAGTGACCCATGGCCAACAATCTAGTATCAAAGGATCTGCGACAGCAGACGCGCGATTAGAACAAGCACAGTGGTCGATGAACATTTTGAGCGACTATGCGTGCTTCAACAACGCGAGTCGTGAGCTGAGAAGACGAACAGATCTGATAGGACCGAGATGAAAAGCCATACCCGTGTTCACTTACGGAAAGATGATGGGGTATGCAGCCTCTGCTTCTTGGAGCGGGACCAAGCGCAAGGGCCGGCGCCGATGAAAACGTGAACAGTGATGGCGGCGTGTTTTGAGATCCGAGGCATCGTCCAGATCGAGTCGTGTGTGCGACGCCGCGTTCTCCCCGCTACCAGCATCCACTATATGAGTCCGTCCACGTCTAGGTGAGTCTGCGAACTTGTTGACAGGGACGAATATCAAAGGACGCCGAGTGAGAGAGATTCCGGCGTCATCTGCCAGGGTATTGATGGGGTCTCCACCAGTCAGAACAGCGGCACGAAACAAGGTTTTTGCCGTTCGTGAAGACTCCTTTGGTTTTTTGTGCGTATCGACTGCAGTTCGTCGCTCCGATGGGCGATGACGAGTATATGCGTGGGGTCTCTTTCGAGGAACGCCATCAAAGAGCGTCTGCTTTGCTTTCGGCACCTTCTGGACTGAACGGCGCAGAAACTTTTCGACAGTGACAAGACTTTCAGAGCGCCCTCCCAAGCTCGGAAATTCTGCCTGTGGGTCGTCTAAAACGGCGGGGGAAGACGTCGGCGCCGGTTCCGATAGCACAGCGATATCTGGTACCAGTCCCGATAGAAGTCCGTCGTTGGCTTGCTCGAGAGATGTGGCAATCTCCGCGTCTTCAAAATTGCTGCGTAGCCTCTTTCGTCTTCTCTGGAACTGTGCACACGAAATGACGAAAAACGGATGAGCAGTGTAAGTCAATTACAACCTACCACGAATTCGTTGACATTGCATTGCATCGTCCCAGTGAAGCACTAGTGTTGTTGTACAAGTCTGAGACGAAATCAGACCAATGCATTATCCCGATTCCCGATCCAGTCGGCAGGCGGTTTACCCGGTACTAGTGTACGGTCAATATTGCCCGAGCCGCAATATTTGCCATGACCGACGCAGATGATCATGCCACACCATCGCTCAATATTCAATATTCAATATTCATCATTCACTACTGATAGGATCTCGTTATCTAGCATTTGGTACTGCAGTCGAGAGTATTCTCCCTACTATGGTTGTACTAGGACCAAACGGTACCGCCAACTTGAATGTCTGCAGCTTGCACTGCCCGGCGGACCACCGTAACCTAATGCTGTACTTCCCCCGATCATTTTGATGGCTTGCGAGGCCGTGCTTTCCCTTCATGCCGACGCAAGTGTATACTGCCGTCCAAGCGAAGATGCGACTCCTGCAAGTAAGGACCGCGGGTCCCAGCGAGGCTATCCATCAACGCCACTCCCGGTTGTCAGACTTTTGTTGAAATGTTCAAGTTGTTCCGAATGCTAAGTACCTCCGTAGTATTAAAGCCCAGGATTCAGCATACCCTTCAGCACCTTGACACACCTACTCATACATCCTTTCCTTCTCTTGTTCTCATCATGCAATTGACTCTCGCCGCCATCATTGCTGCTGCTGCTACCTTGGTTAGCGCGGCCCCGCAACCTCGCCAGAGTTGTCCCGAAGCCACCAAATTTGGTGTGGTCACCATCTCCCCGACTACTGTCTCGGCTGGTGAAGTGAGTAGAACCTCGAGGGTGAATCATGGCTAAAGAAATTCAAATGCTCAGATCTTGACGGTGAACTCTGACTTCAGTTGTGCCATCAACACCTTTGGTCACATCCCTGAATTCACCGACTATTATATCGAGGTCCCCGTCAACAACAACGGCAACGAACCTCCCATCCTCTTGTACCGTGGCACCCTCCAGTCTGGGACCTCCGATTCATTTACCGTCACGGTACGTCCCCCAGCACCGAGCAAAGAATTTCTTTTGATCCACTTCAGGTCCCTGAGGCGTATTACTTTGCTAACACCAGTTATGTGGTGGTATTGGACACGACTTACGCCACCAATGGCCCCAGTGGTCAGCCATACTCAGTCGTTGGTAGCGTCGAGACCCCAATTGCCATCAACGTTTGAGCATGCGCTGTCGTACTTGTTATGTAATTACTTTGGACATCTCACTCTTTGGCTTGGACATTATGTATGTACACGATTCTTGTAATGCATGGAACGATGTAGTAGCTGCACACCCCGAGTGCTTCTGAATCTCTCCAATTTCGTAGACCCAAGATTTTGCTAACTGCGCAAGAAATGATCCGAGTTCAAACCTACACGTTCATGGGCTTCACTCCATTTCTCGGGCTAATGAGACCGATTGGCGTGCCAACGGTTAGATCCGTAGATATGGGCCCCAGGCTGAAATTTATAGTTCTTGGACGGTATGCAAATTGCTACTGGCTCCGCGAGGGGTGTGAACATTAATATTCAACCTGGACGCAGGCTGCATACATAGGCGCCAGATTCAGATAGTTTCTGTCATTGAACGCAGAGGTATGTTTACCGGATCGTACCTTCATAATTGTGGATCCGTCGGAGAGCTAAGTGGGTATTAGTGGCTATAAATTTTCGCACAATGGCATTCTTCCTCCGGGGAGGCGTATTATCGTTGCTTGGGACGCACTGTCGGCTAGATTGTCCCAGGTGATAATCCGCCATAATAATGCTGTTGTCAAGAACCATCGGCAGGTTGTACATACATACACATATCCAAACGTCGCCAGCATCCATCACAAAATCAGGCTTTCGGCTCTGCAACCAGCACAGCACGATACCTCACTTCGCCATCAGCGAGCTTCTTCATAGCCTCTTCGATCCCCTCCACAGTGAGCGGGAACTCTTGTAAGATAGGCTTCACATGGTGCTGCGCGGCGAAGTGGAGCATCTTGATATGCAAAGCCCGTGATGAACACGCCGACCACTGAATACGGAACCCATTCGACAGTGAGGGCATATAGGGGAATGAAAACATGCCCTGGGAAATCGTCAGTGGATAAACCACCGCGCGTGCTGCGAGAACAGACGCGAACCTATCGTCAAAAAGATAGTCAGAAACCTCATGATCCCCGAATGCGCAAGCAGACTCACTTGTCCCAGTCGGGCATTTCTGATGTGGTCACGTAGAGGTGATTGACAGGTTTGACATCCTTCAATGCGTCTTCTCCTTGGGTCACATGGAACTCGGTCGCGCCAAGGGACGTCGCCTCTGCCTCCTTACTAGGTGTCCCAGAAAATACCGCCACCTCGCAGCCCATCTTCGCCGCGAATTGGATAGCGAGATGTCCGAGTCCGCCAATGCCTAAAATGCCTACGCGTTCCGTCGGGCGTAGACCGTACATTTCCATCACATTGAACACTGTGGTGCCTGCGCACATCAAGGGCGCAGCATCGGCAGATGAGATCTCATCGGGAATATGGAACAAGAATGCAGCCTTCCAGATGGCGTGTGAGCCGAACCCTCCTTGATCTCTGTTACATTCAGGATACACCTTGCGTTTGCGACAGAAAAACTCGTTCCCGGTCAGGCAGTCATGGCAGCGGAGACAAGAGTCGTGTAGGACACCCCAACCGGCGCGGTCACCACTGTCGCACATCTGAATATCATCACCGGTGGATGAAGAAATGGGATGATACACGCACAGTTTAAAACTCGTCACGGCGGAACCGACCTCTTGGACGATACCGATACCTTCGTGGCCTAGGACTATGTCCTGGTTCTTGAAGTGTAGGTCCGTGCCACATAATCCTGCATGTGTGATCCTAACCAAAACCTCGTCGTCCCCAAGTGACCTATGTGTCTCAGACGGGACGACATTCCCCTGAAGGGACCCCTTGAATACCTGGAAAGTATAACTTGACATGAATCAACTGCGGTGAGGGATGGTATGATCGTTGAATCGCTTGAATAAATCACTCACAGTTTTATACCCTAGGTATCTCGTACCGACTGGAGTCGTAGAAGCATGGGCAACGGTTCCGATGTTCGGACGCTGCTGGCCTAATCGAACGGAACCACGTCATTCGAGTACGGTCAGCAGGACTGGGCGAACTGAGACGTATCGACGATGTTCCGAATGACCTCAGGCTGTTGAACACATCAGGCCGATCGAGATGTCCTGATTTGGATGCTAGCTCCAAGTCAGCGGTTACTCACCATCTATTCGTCAAGGATTTATCCTTTAGCAACACCCGCTGTACACATGTACTGCATGTATCTATATTTTGAGAAACACAAATGTTGTGCTGGAAGCTCGTCGGGGAGTCTCGGGCCGGTCTCGGCTATGAAGAGTCAAAGACAGCGCACACTTGTAGCATCGCTCGACAGCGGTCATTCTCGTCGTTCTGCTACACGGGATGCTCAAAGTAGTTGAAAAAACCAGAAAGAAAAATATAATATGTTACATAATAACAGCTGTAACCACATGCATGACTCCGAGGATGGAGCGAGGAAGCCAACCGAGTCCAAGTTGCTTGGTTCCGCTGAGCCGCAACAAAACGCGCGCTGTCTTGTTAAAAAATCTGGTATTCTGTGGCTCCAAGTCAGGTTTCTGTGGCCCGAGGCCAGTTGTCATGTCGTTTCGGATATTCTGAAATCACGTTGTTACTCGTATTGCCCAAGGCTAGCCTTGATAATGGCATGTGGTTCTCTCCTGTGCACCTCACCAGCTCAGCTGTCAGCCGTCTCTGTTTGAGACGATGCACACGTCACAGATATGAATGTACGTTTTATGACGTGGCCAAAGCGATATGCACCTGACCGTTGCTATTTCGAAACCCTACTAGAGCTCGGCCGAGCTAGGAGAAAAATGAAGATGATTCAGATTTACGTAACGTGATATTCACAGTGACAGTACTAGTGACTTTTGGGCAACAGTCTCCTTCCAAGCCATCCAACTCTAGGCCTCAGCAGGTTCTGCAACCAACACAGCCCGGTACCTCATTTCGCCCTCGGCAAGCTTCCTCATAGCCTCTTCAATCCCCTCCACGGTGAGCGGGATCTCCTGCACGATAGGTTCCACATGGTGCTGCGCAACAAACTGAAGCATCTTGTTATGCAAGGCGCGCGACGAAACCATCGTCCACTGAATCCGAAGTCCCTTCATCAGCGAGGGCATGTAGGGAATCGAGAAGTTGTCGTGGGACACCGTCATCGGGTAAATCACAGCACGCGCTGCAAGAACCGGAGAGAACCTATCACGCAAGGAGGTAGTCAGATAACTATATCCTGATACGTGTGTGCTGGCCCACCTTTCCCAGTCGGGCATTTCCGACGTGGTCACGTAGAGGTGATTGACGGGCTTGACGTTCTTCAATGCGTCCTCTCCTTCAGTCGCGTGGAACTCGGTCGCACCGAGAGCTTTTGCTTCTGCCTCCTTCCCTGGTGTTCTAGAGAACACCACCACCTCGCACCCTATTTTTGCCGCGAATTGGATAGCGAGGTGTCCGAGCCCGCCAATACCAAGTATCCCCACACGTTCCGTCGGGCGTAACCCGTGCATCTCCATCGCATTGAACACCGTGGTTCCGGCGCACATCAATGGCGCAGCGTGCGCGGATGGGATAGCATCGGGAATATGGAACAAGAATGCAGCCTTCCAGATGGCGTGCGAGCCGAACCCTCCTTGATCCCTGTCGCTTTCTATGTACACCTTGCGTTCGTTGCAAAAAATTTCGTTCCCAGTTAGACAGTCGTGGCACTGGAGACACGCATCGTGAAGGAATCCCCAACCGGCCCGGTCACCGCTGTGGCGCGTCAGCGCATCTACCACTGGAAACGACAAAAATAACACGTACGGTTTGAAACTCGTTACGGTGGAACCGACCTCCTGGACGATGCCGACCCCTTCATGGCCCAGGACCATGTCCTGGTTCTTGAAGTGTAGGTCCGTGCCACACAATCCTGCGTGTGTGATTCTGACCAGAACTTCGTCGTTTGCGAGTGTCCTGCGCGTCTCGGACTGGGTGATCTTGCCTTCACTTGATCCCTTGAAGACTTGGAATGTATAGCTTTTCATAGCTGCGGTGATGAATACGGTCCGTTGAGTTGTGGATAGATACTCTGGGGGGATGAACTATCGATGTTGATAGACACGACTTGTTGAATCAACAATGTTTGACTCAAGGAGACGATATGAGACTAGTAGCTTGGTGCGTTTGGTGTTCGCAGACTATAGTATAACTGCGAGAAGAGGTGTGGAAGGCCAACTCTGCCCAACTTCAATAAAAATATCGACCCACATTCCCGTCGTTACACAGTCCAGGGAAGATCAAGTCGGTACGCCCATGAATACTGACCGGAACGGGATTAGGGTATGTTCTAAAACAGCCGGGACTCACGGGTACTCCAGCTATATACGAACGACTGTCTTCCCACTTATTTTTGGCCTCTGTACGCGAGAGGACGCTTGGGCATCGATAAATAAACTAAAGAGGATCGTGAAAACTCGCAAACGTGGTGAGCGACACAGCGCCAAACTGATGAGAAGCGCCAGGAGTAATGATGTTGCTACGTAATTTTCACCTGAGACTCGACAGAATGGGTAAGATGTGCGTTAGACCACATGCACCCCGATCGTATCCAGCGTGTAGTAAGAGCCAAGGGCAACTTCGAGATATTTGAACATTCAACAATATCACGATTTACATAGCCATATAGCCGTACACGGAACAATTAGGCTGCCATGACGAAAGTCAGCTCCGACATGGCTAGCTGTAATCATCATACCTGAACCATCAGAATGTGATCCTCCCCAATCATGACGGCCTCCCAACCGTCGTCCGAATGCGCAAGAGAGACATGCGCGACACGCCCAGGTAGCAACGTGGTGACGTTCTTGTTGAAGCTTTGACATCGACCACCTGGTCTCGACTGTTTGGCCAGGCGGGTCCAAGGTATGGTAGAATCGATGCCCGTTTTAACGTCTTTCTTTGCCGCGTACGGATTAAAGTCGTACGCCCGGGCCACGTGTCCGTTTTTCCATCGTAAGCCTTGAATGAACTTCATGCCGTAGGTGTAGCAGACCCAGGTCTCCGATGGCTCCCGAGAAACTATACGCGTACCACTTGGTCCCCAGGCATCCCACGAGACACAGCGGCGTGGAATATTGTGCGAATTCTCGACTTGCGCGAGTAGGGTGGACAGAGGTACAAAGAGGATTGTATTTTCGTGTGTTTCAAATTTGAGAGTGCGCATGGAAATCGTGAAGATGAAGTCCTTTCGAGAACCGCAAAATGGAACACCTAAGCTAGCGGGCGGTCTCCAAGTTGGACTGGGGTCCGATCGAATCAAAATATACTCCATGTTCGCTCGGAGATCGGGATATAGTAGTTCACACACGCAGGGCATATCCGACAATGAATGGATCGAGCCAGCAAATGCTGCTATACTCAACACTTGCAAGGAGGGTTCCCTGTCGGATCTGAGGATGGCTGCCAGAATTAGGTCCTCTGTCATGAAGGCGAAGGATTGAAATTCTGATATATGAACGCACTGATAGAAGGGAGGATTAATGAGACACAGGAAACAAGAGAGAAATCACTCACGACTTCCAAATCTCCAGATCGCCAGTCCCAAACGATAAAAGAATTGTGAGATGATGCACCAAATTGGTCATAAAAGAGGACGGCGACGTGATTGCCACAAATCTGGATTAGAAAAGTGAAATCCGCATGCAAACCCGGCACCGCGTGTGTTATCGGTGCAACGGCGGCTCGGGGGTGGTGATTCCCTGATAGAGTGCGTGGATGAATCTTGGATGACATATTCGGACTAGTTACAGAGCTGTTAAAGGACCAGAGTGTTATTGGGAGATGGACTTACAAACTGCCAATCAGTTCAAGTGAGACAACCAGATCTTGAGAACTGTCGAATGCGAAGTCTCGGATTCTAAATTCGAGTGGAACAGACCATCTCCTTTCAGGAATGCCCTTGAGTTTGCACGGTAGTTGAACAAAGAAGAGCTCGTTTTGCTGGGTCGACTGTGCGAGGACGCCACCTGAAAACTCCCAGCAGTTCCCATCACGCATCGGAATGGTGCCGAACAATGGCCATGACATTTCGTTCCACACACGATTACGCTCCCGGAGGAGATTCAGTCGGCCGACAGTGTCGATGGACGAATGTTCGTTATCTTCCATGTAGGATGCGAACAACTCGATCTTGTATGTCATGTGGGTGCTCCCTGAGATGATGGAACGAAATAGCTTGCACGCCTTTTGATGGGGTTCGTCAGTGAGGGAACAACCGGGAGTATGCAAACGTACACGCATGCATCTAAGAAGGGATGGAACATCGAGGTGGTTGAAAATCAACCCAATCAACTCGTCTGGTAGAGGGAGTCCCATGAGAGGTCTGGTCAACAATGAAACTGCGACTCCGACAAACATTTATGTAGATCAAAGAGACCCGTAATTGGACGCCTCCTTTCTTATCGCAGACCGCACCATCTATCAATCGCATTTACCTTGTAGCATCACAATGTATCCTCCGATCGAACCCTTCGAAAAGGGAACACTTGAAGTACGGGCAGCACCGACGTTCATCCACACCCTCTAGTTCGTTCGATACCCATCCTTTCTTTGTTCTCACTCATCCTTTCAATTCCTCACTGCAGTTACGAAGTCAGCGGGAGCAAAAACGGTGTCCCAGGTATGTTGAAGGGTGTGCTATCCAGTGTCACAAAGCTGACAGTCGCTTGACAGTCGTCTTTCTACACGGTGGTCCTGGTGGCGGGGTAGATCCCAAGGACAGGCAGTTTTTCAACCCAGAGAAATACAAGGTCCGTTCGTCCGTCCCTGCCTCATGACCTTGCTGATTCCTCGTGCTAGATCATCCTGTTCGATCAACGTGGTGCTGGCAAGTCAACCCCGTTCGTCTTCCGTCCAGATCAAAATTCAATCAATTGATGGCGAGTCCAGGAGCGCTTCGATCGAATACAACACCACTTGGGACATCGTTGCAGACATCGAACGTCTTCGCACCAATTTGGGGATCGAGAAATGGCACGTGTTCGGCGGCAGCTGGGTATGCCCTCACGTACTCCTTTGTTTACCCGTCGAATGAACCAAAGTACCGTAGGGATCGACACTTGCCCTAGCATACGCTCAGGTAAACCATCAGGTCATGGGCGCTTACTGGTCGATGTTCTGACGTAAAACTCAAACTTAGACTCACCCAACGAGAGTGCGAAGCCTTGTATTGCGGTGATTCCGTTTCCTACTCTACTCGACCGCAGATTTCACTCATAGCGACGATGCAGTGGTATTTTCACTCTCCGGAAGAGGTTCGCGGACTATCTATCTCTTTTCGTTGTAACCTGCTGAACACTTCCAGTGAACTCCAGTTCTTTTATCAAAACGGTGCTTCCCACCTCTTCCCCGAAGAATGGTAAGTTCTCTCTTGTACTCAATGTGATATATTCTTGGACACGCCTGCAGGGATCGTTACCTTGCACCCATTGATCCTTCCGAGCAGCACGACATGGTGAAAGCTTACCATGCACTCCTCAACTCATCAGATGAGAATACAAGACTGCGAGCCGCAAAAGCATGGTCTAGATGGGAGTGAGTGGCTCCCCCAGGGCATTTTCGTGGTTGACAGGATATGTGACGCACAGGATGGCTACTTCCAAGTTGTATGTTAGTGAAGATATGCTCCGACGTGCAGAGGAAGACACGTTCGCGCTGTGTGTTCCTTCCTGAGTATCAGTCACGAACCTGATTCCTAACCGGTGCATAGTGCATTTGCACGCATTGAAAACCACTATTTCGTCAACGAGGTCTGTCTTGGAAGTCTTATATGCGTGGAGAAACCCTAACCGGACGCGGCAGGGGTTTATGCGTGACGGACAACTTTTGGAAGAACAAAGTATCGCCAAAGTGTACGTGGATCTGTCTTGCTTTTATACTCATGTTTACTGACATCCGCGCCCAGTCGACACATACCCACAATTGTCGTCCAGGGGAGGTACGATGTTGTCTGTCCCGTACGTTCCAAACTATTACTGCGTACTTCCTTGTTCTGATCCGCTCTGTTCTAGGCAACAACCGCTTGGGCACTCAAGACGGTCTGGGAAGCACGGCCTTCGACATCGTTCAAGCTCAGCGTGGTTCCTGATGCAGGACACTCATCGCGCGAGTCCGGGATCGAGAAGTTATTGGTTGAGGCCGCGGATGAGGTGGCTGCAAAGTATTGAATCAAATGTGGGCGAGACGAATGGATGATAGACTGCTATATAATAAGTCTTGGTGGAGTTCTCACGACAAATGTCACTGGATGCAACGAAACCTAGTAGCAGGAAGACAATATCTAAACGTCGTCCAAGCATTACCGAGCCTCCGATACTAGTAGCCGGCGTCCGTCGTTGGACACTAGTCCTCGTTTCAACGACCTGGCTTTCGGTTCTCTCAGCTTATTTTCTGGCTGCATTAAAGGCACCCTTGTTTGACTCGGACGAATCGAATGCCTCACATTTATCGAATGGCACCCATCTTTTCGGACGAACTGTTGTACTCGTGTCCTTTGATGGACTCCGGTGCGTGGCTCCAGCCCTGAAGATTTGGCCAGGCTTATGTGTTCCTCAGACCGGACTACCTGGACAGAGGATTTACACCTCACCTCACGAACATTAGCAAGCAAGGTATCCATGCTGAATACATGAAGGCGGTCTTCCCAGTGAGTATCGATAACGCCATTCAGAGTCACCTGCTGGGCGAAGACAAGATAGACGTACCTACCCAGAGTTCTCCAACACCACAGCCGTTCCGTGTGGCCCTGTTGACCAGCCCCTTCTGTTCTTCCACGAATCCGCTTTGTGAATAGGTTCCCGACGCGATTGGCTAACTTGCTCTCTCGGCCACAGACACTCACATTCCCGTGAGTTAATTCCACTCTCAAGGCTTTTGCTGTTCTGCTGACTTAGTCTAACAGTAATCACTGGACGCTCTTGTGCGTCTCTTCTTCCGTGCCTGTTAGCATGTAGCTGATTCGCTCACTACACGTCTGGCCCTCCATTTCTTTCGCGTCGTTTTCGCGCCATACACCAAACCCGACGGATTGTAGGACTGGCCTGTATGCTGAATCACATGGTATCATTGCAAATGTGCGTGGCCATGTCTCTGGTCTCCTTCCCATTGGACGCCCGACCTTAACATATACTTGCAGGATTTCTACGATCCTCAGTATTGTTCCACTTTCGTCAACACCCAACCAGGAGCTGGTGAACCTAGATGGTGGCTCGGCGAACCTGTTAGTTTCTCGCTGAACACTGTTGAGTGCGTTCTTCATCTTCCTAACAAGTTTGCTGTCGTCTAGATATGGGAAACCGTCGAAAGGGCCGGACTTTATTCGGCGAATATTATGTGGTACGTTTATCTGCCGGTTGCACTTTCCAGCACAAAGGTGACCGTGAACATCGTCTATGTTCGGTTCCACTGCGTTATGTCTCATCACAATCGAGTTCCTTACCCTATCTTTTAGGCCCGGTCCACCAGCCAGCACTTCCGGTGTCGCACCGAAGTACAGTATCCCTTTTGTTGTTAGTGGATTCTTTTTGTGGCTTTCCGTGGTTTTGAGATTCTATTCTTCTCGTGGGCAATGTTGGATATTAGCCCTTCTATCCAACTGAGGAAAGGATATCTCAAGTGTTAGAATGGATAGACCTACCCCTGGAACAAAGGCCACGGTTGATCCTTGGTGAGTAATGATCGTTCCTCTTGTTCCTTGACCTCTGGTCAACTCTGTCTTGTGCAACTCAGTATATGAACCCATGCTTGATCGGGTCGGCCATGCTGCTGGCCCCAACTCTAAGCTCGTGAATGCAGGTACCTCCTTTGTCTCGCGTTGTCGTCTCATTGAAATTATCCTTAGGAAACCCTTCCGACTATCTCGAACTTTGCCCATACCCTTGTACAACATCTACACCACGAACGCAACCTGTCCCACATCGTGGACCTTTTGTTCGTAAGCGACCACGGAATGGAAGATACCAGCGCATGGGAGATGGTGTATATGGATGATATCCTGTGTCGCGAACAGGATACGAGGGAGAAAGGTTGGCCAGCTTGTGCAGGCATTGAACACGTCGATGGTTTGTTTCATCATCCACGTCCAGATGGTCTCTTTGATAACGTCGCCCATTCGAGATAGGCTGGCCTTCCATGGGCTTCTGGTTCCAGCCTGATGTCAACACCACCGCGGCCTTGTCTCGCCTTGTCTCTGCATCCAAGTCGGGAATGTTCGACGTCTATACCACGGACACATATACCGGTAATACCCCCGGGTCAACTGCTATAGCGCCGACGATGCCAGAACGGTACCACTACGCCTCTAGCCCACGTCTCGCCCCCATCTGGGTCATCCCTCGAATAGGTTATGCACTGACAGACCATATTGAGAACGGAAGCCTGATGTCGATCGGGGTGTGTTTCGCAACCATACCGTCTTTCCCATCCTGACCGACCGTACCCGCAGAACCATGGGTACGACAACGACGCACCCGTTATGCGTGCCGTGTTCATTTCTCAGGGACCCTTTGCCGACCGCGTGAGGAAACGGATAGGGATGGACACCCGAACGTACGCGTTGTCACCGTTCGAGAACGTCGAAATTTACAATCTCGTTGTGGGGCTACTTGGGGTTGAGGAATGGGCTCCGGATAATAATGGCACAGTGGGATTCTGGGATCGGTGGACTTGAATATGATCGGTCTCCTACCTCGTGAATAATGGAGTTGGCGGTGACACAATAGACTGGTCAGGCAAGTGATCGGTAAGAGTGAACGTCAATGCCGTTTCATCGTGCGGAAACCATCCCACATCAGCACTCCTTAGCCCCTTTGGTACAAGTTCACCTTCGGAGTCCATGCCAGCGCTGATATGTTACGGTATGTCATTCAAATCCGATCTCATTTCATGTATAGTCGACGTCTCTGAATGTATGTCATTAAGAGAAGATAGTTATAAATGATAATGCATAATTGAATCCATCAGTGACATGGGCGTGAATTCGAAGCGAATGCAAATGCGGTCTGTATTGTAAGCGGGGACTGTCAATGGCAGTGCGTAAAGACACAAATAAAGACAAGTGATGGTCGTTGATGAACGAGGGATGTGAGCGAACGGAGGTTACTGAACGTTGACCGTACAACAATGGAGCGCACATGTGGCGCCAACCTATGATCTGTGACCAGCTTCTATCACCGTATCGTGGAAGTAATGTCACAATTAAAGTGATGTGGGGTGTCCTGAACCTACCACACAGATCGGACTGCAGGAGGGCGTAGTACCAATGCGTATGGCAGTTAAGCCTGCAGTTTGCCAGGTCACGACGGTCCACATCGAAAGTCGATAAAACCACGAAGCACGAAACAATCGTACGTGGTTATGAACCTTGTGGAGTGGGTTGTTGCACCAGTACCTCTCTTGACTGGCCTTGCATATCCTATCCAAGTGAACATGAACCCTCTAGATCTGACAGATGGATAGAGATGAAGAAAAGAGGAGAGGAATCACGTAAAAAAAGGGAAGCGAACCGACGTACCATTCGCTGTTTCTTTATGGGACGTGGTCGCACATTTCCTATCCCTGCACGCGCATTTACAACTCCAATGGGCGCGGTGGGGGATAACGAGGTTGTTGTCGGTGATTGTATGACGCCATCCTCAAGTTCGCGTTTCTGACCTCTACTTGGCAGGGAAGTATTTATTCGTTGAGGCGGTGCGGTGGTTGGGACGGCTGAACGTGGCGTAGCGCTCGTGGGGGTGGAGGTCGACTGACCAACTGATCCCGGAGGGGGGATCGATACGGGTGCAACCCGGGGCTTTGCCTGCGGTGGTTGTGATGCAGCAGGCGGCTGTTGAGCGGATTGAACTGTTGGATGAGATGTTGCAGGTTGCGGCTGGGGGAGGGCGCTTGGTGTGCCAGGTAATGGACCTGGGGTAAGTCCCTGTGCTTGAGCGCGGGCAAGCTTTTTCAACTCCTTCTGTGAAGTAAGGTCGATGATGAGACACGTGGTTAGAATTAAGCGATGGGTGATACTGACGCGTTTTTTGCGATCTTCCCGAGCTTGCGCAGATTCGAGTACGAGAGCACTCGCATTCCACTGGCGCGAGATGAGAACAGGTAAACTGATGCAAGGTGCAAAAGGACATACCCCCTTTAGCCCCTCAGCAGAGACAGTGAAAGCCTCCCTCTGTGTTCTCACATCGAACGGCACTATGGGTATGTGCTGCTTTGGGGGCACCTGCATGATGGTTGTCAAATAATCGTCCCTTTTCATGGAATGTTTTCCGGGTAAACTTTTGATAAGGTGACGGTAGGAGTTCTTCTTTTTCTTTTCGTCTAAGTCGGGTGGGTGTGGGAGATTTGATTGTAGGGGGGAGGAAGGAGCGGGGGATGTATCGAGAGCGACGCGGACATGTTTATCGTATGCGGCATGGAGGTGGAAGCGCGCAAGGAGGTCTTGAGTGCTGGAAAGAAAACCTTGATGTTGCGGAGGAGCTATTCGGGAGAACAATCAAGTGAGTCATGCACCAATAAATATTTGACATACGCATTGGAGGCAAAAAGATGGTAGACACATCCTGGGTGATTGAAGACGGGCCCGCGACTGCATTGGGATGTGTGTATGAAGAATCCACGCCATCCATGGCAACAAAGAGGGAGCAAAGTGGCGAAATCAGAGACCCCGACTGAAACGTTGTGCGGTGGTGCCCATATACCGAGGAAAAGCAGCGGCGAGGATGCGTAAAAACGGGTCGCCGTTATCGTCGACGATGAGCTCGACGTTGGGTTTGTCGTCGCCGTCGGTGGCAGGGACAAGGGGTTGCCGTGTTGGATTAACACGGGAGTATCGGTACTAGATTATGTAACGACATGTCACGTGTAGTACCACCCACCCCATTACTAAGTTCCTACTAATAAGTGAACCATCCGAACAAGCGTCAAGGATGGGTCTCAGACAATGGATTTGGTAAAGCCATGATTATGCTACGTTGCAGGCCACTTCTTGACCAGTATTTAGGTCGCGTCTTTACGACCATGATAATGACCAGGGTGGTCAGCAGCCAGAGTTTACAGTGCGTCGGCCGTATACATTCTCAGACTGTAGCCACACTATCGACAGTTCTCTGCCGTATCCATCGGGCTTCTTATCGGCTGTCTGCTATGCTTCACCAATCTTTACTTTGGCCTCCAAACGGGATGGATCAGCATGTACGTCCTTCTGTGTCGCGCTTCAACTCAGGTTTCAACAAGAGGAAATAAGGATGTCTTTGCAATCTGCCCTCATCGGCTTTCTAGTCTCCAGGGTGTTGCCCACCCCACTGACCCCCCAAGAGATCATCGTGGTACAGACGACAGCAGTCGCCACTGGCACCGTGAGTGTTCATCGTTCGAACAAAATACAAGTTCTTCCCAAACTCTTACTAGATGCCCTTAGCAGCTGGGTTTGTCGGCATACTCCCGGCTCTTGGCCTGTTGGATGAAGAACAGGATGGAAGCCCGCCAATCGTTCTCTCCTGGCTCGCAGCGGTCGGCTGGTCGTGCTCAATTGCATTCTTTGGCGTGTTTCTCTCCCCCCCAATTCGAAAACAAGTGGTGTGTATACCTTGTACTGTGTGATCCAGGATGCTACACATTATGTAGATTATTGAGGAGCAGCTCACTTTCCCCTCTGGAACTGCAACAGCACAATTGATCTCTGTTCTGCACCGACTTCCCCCTCCGGATACATCGCTGCGCCGCCGTGCTGGATATCAAGCACTGGACGCGGAAGACATGCCAGACCATACTGTTCATACCGACACCGCCAGATCCGTGGAACAGACCAATACGGAGGAAGCAGAGGAACGTGAGATCATTCAGCAAGAAGGCTGGCTGGATCTTGTCTATAGTTTTACGGCTTCAGGAGTCTTGACGGTCAGTTTCTTCAGTGTCTTGTTTGATACCCCCCACTATCTTTTCCAGCTCCTAGCTTACTTTTTCCCCATCGTTTTCTCTATACCACTCTTTGGTAAATACCTCGCGCGCGAATGGTTATGGTCATTTACGCCTAGTCTATCATACGTTGGTCAAGGTGCGGATTCAAACGTTCATCCCCGTATAATGGCGTCCCAAATTCTCACTCTATCTAGGTATTATCATGGGTTTCCCCACTACGTTCAGCATGAACTTGGTAATATCCCACTTAAGAAGACTGACTTGGGAATCTAATTGCTCACGTGTAGGGAATGCTTGTCGGCTGGGGGATTTTGTCTCCCCTTTCGAAGTACTCGGGCTGGGCACCAGGGCCAGTCGGCGACATGTCCACGGGTGCCAGAGGGTGGATCCTCTGGGTTTCTCTTGCGATCATGTGTGCAGATTCGTTCGTTTCTCTCATCCCGGTTGTCCAGTCATCAATGGCCAAGGTAATGTCAGCCGTATCAAAGACCGGAAACGCACCACCAGAAGAAGATCATGACGTCGAGACCCCCGACAGACTCGTCCCAACTCAATGGGTTCTAATCGGCCTGGCAACTAGCGTGATATTGGGCATCTTCCTGGTCTGGGTAGTTTTTGGAGATGAAGGAATTAAACCATGGGCGACACTGATCGGATTCGCCATTGGTGGTTTGTTGAGTATTCTAGGGTGTGTATACTGCATCTTGTGACGTTCTGCTCTGACTCTCTTCAAGGGTTCGGGCATTGGGAGAGACTGATCTTAACCCTGTGAGCGGATTGGGTAAAATTTCCCAACTTCTTTTCGCGTGGATTCAGCCTGGGAATGTCGTGGCGAACATAATCGCCGGTGGTGTGGCTGAGGCAGGCGCACAACAGTAAGTTTGGTGTACACACCCTTCTCTGACACGAGTTCTGAATAGCCATTCAGAGCTGGGGATCTCATGCAAGACCTGAAAACGGGACATCTCATCCATGCCTCGCCAAGGGCTCAATTCTATGGTCAACTCATTGGGTCATCGTTGTCTATTATAGTGTCCGCAACCGCCTATACCCTTTACCAGAGAGCTTACAGCATTCCCGGACCTTCTTTCCCGGCTCCGACAGCATACGTATGGCTCGGCCTCGCGCGATTGCTGCGTAAGTCGTAAGGTGTGACATCCGCGTTCTGCGCCATTGATTTGGGAGTAACAGGTAACGGACAATTGCCGGAGAATACGAGCTCGTTCATGCTGCTTTTCGCGCTGCTCTTTTCCGTCATCGCGGGAATCAAGGTCTTGGCTGTCCAACGTGGTTTGCCGTATGCCAGATGGATCCCATCCGGTGTTGCATTTGCAATCGGGTTTTTGAATACGCCCTCCTTTTCATTGGCACGTCTCATCGGCGGACTGATCGAGTACTGGTATCACTGGAAGGTTGCAAAAACAGGAGGAGCAGATATTCGTCTGATTGTCATTGCCAGTGGATTCGTGTTAGGGGAGGGGGTAATTAGTATTATTTCGCTCGTTCTTCGAACGTTCGGTGTCGGTGTCGCTAGCTGCTGGGGATGCGGTGGGGGGATATGTGCTGGATGCCCGGCATAATATACTACCATGGCGCGTGTACAATTATGGTAAAAGCCTAAGTTTGTATCAAACGTGGTCTTGGTCAACTTCATATTGTACATAACCCAGCTGGACCGTACAAAATATGTCTCGAATAGCTCTCGAGAGCATTCCCGCCGTCACTTTCTCCAAAGACTCCCTCACGACCGCCAGACGGACCACCCCGATTGCTCAGTTGGTATGCCTTGGGAAACCTTGCGCCACGTACCAACCTGAGGTTGTTCGTTGTAGGAATATAGGTGGCTCAGGCATCAACGTCGACTGGAAGGCAAGTACCCAGTATCGAGCCGCTCTTGCAGTTGACCTGAAGTACCAGGACCATGATAGTGTGAAGCAGACCTACCCTCGTCTCTCCGGTTTGGCAAGGTGGAGGTGTCGTGTGAGGGTTGGAACGGTCCCGGCGATCCATTTGTGATGAAAGGTAAGTCTCCATTATTCCCCTGGAAGTTTGTTCACGACCGGCGTCGTACGACAGGGTCCTGTTCTCTCGAATACCATCTCGTACAACTTCCCCATTCGCTCAGGGACGATACCCATCCTCTAAACTGGCCCTCATTCGACCCCGTATCCTTCTTCAGTAGTACGTCCATCAGTGTTACACACGCCTACATTCGTCTGACCGACGACCGCGTTCGACACAGATTTGGACATGTCCGGCATCCTGTTCATGATCGTCTGGTTCGCCGTGCTTGCCATCATCTTTTACAACGTGATCAACTCGTGCTTGCGTCGGACCTACCCCCCGACAGGTAACACCCACCGCGTCCCTCCTCCAACTTACCCGGGTCCCGACGGTGGCCGGCAACGACCCGGATCCGGGGACGGGTCTGGATACGGGTACTTTCCTGGCGACTTCCAGGCCCCACCGCCACCATATACCAAAGAACCACCACCCTCCAACGCTGAAGGGTGGCGTCCGGGATTCTGGACAGGCACGGCGTTCGGCGCCTTGGGCGGGACTCTGCTCAATCGGAGTCAGTCGGCACCACGACCGTATGACTGGGAACGTTCGAATGCGCGTTTTAGGACCACACGGCAACGGGCGAGCTTTTATGCTGACGGCGACAGAAGGGAGGGGCCTTCGAATTTGGATCCGCTCAGGACGGCTACGGGGTATGGCGGATCGAGCTCGCGGTGAGATGTAAAATGGATGTATGTGCGACCAGATATTGTCACGAAACATCATGTGAATGGTATTGGTGTAGTTTACAGCGTTGTACATACGTTGTCAGGACTGTTCGGTCCTCGCTCAGTATGAGTCGGGTTGTCACATGATCCAATGAGACAACCTGAGGTTGAAATTTAAACGTTGACCTCTAGTCGAATTGACAATACCCCGGACGTGCCCTCGCGACCCGTATTATTGCCTAGCGGTTGTGTAATTCCGTCAATCTATAAGCGATGTAGTGTAGTGAGAGGCTGACATTGATTTGAAAGATCGGATCGAAATATAGTACAAAATTCGGAAATGGAAGGTTCATGGAGAGACGAACATGAACGTTCATGATGCAAGTGCCATGGCGTTCAAGTTTCTCTAACTAGAATGCTGCAATCCGACAAGTAAACACAGATCGCCTCGTGTCTCGGGAGGGAAGAATGTAGTTGTGAAGACAATCTTGTGTGATATGGGAAGTTGTTAGGTACGATCCTGCACCTTCGAGTTTCTTGAACGATTCAAGCATCATATGAATAGTGGGTATGGCAATATTTGGTATCTTTTCCTTTGTTACAACCCGAGGGGTGTATTGAAGGTCATATTACATGCCGAGGAGTACCAGTCCCCGTTCTTGCCGTGTAAATGCTCGTATCATGTGTCGTGGCACCATACGAGGAAACTGATGATCCGTGCTGGAAGTCGCCGCAGGGCATTGCACCAGACTTTGGCTTTCCCCTATCCTTCTCGAGGACAGGCAAGTCTGGTCTGACGAACAGGGTGAGGACAATGGCGGCTACAACAAGAACAGCTGCCACCGCAAAGACCGTCTTTGGATAAGAAGCGACCGTTTCACTGTAGATCGTTGCAAAGATAATGGGCTAAACGAAGTAGATCAGAGACTAAACGACTCAAGAAGGGGGTAGACGCACTGCGAGGATACTGGAGCTAATCAGTTGAAGGATAGACATGGCAGCGAATAGATTGCCCGACTCGGGAGCGGCGTCGTCTTCCAGAGAAGCCCTCTGTCCGTTACCGTGAAGTCGTACCGTTTCCTCTTTCGCTGCCAACTTGCGGCGCTGCAGCGTACACAAAGCCAAGCTTTGGACAGCAGGCATGAGTCCAGCGCCGGCACATCCCAACGAAGACGCCCCGACGAACATGATCTGTGACGGCCAAATGGACGCGGGATCGTCCGATGGAAGTGGAAAGAGGGCGACGAGTGCAAAAGACAGAAAGTCGACAATCATCGAGCACCGTATGACGAGAAGGTCAAACCGGATTAAAGAAAAGAGGTGGCTTTTCGTAGGTTCGAGCTTTGCCGGGACTGCTGATGGGACTGCAGTCTGCACAGGTTTAAACGTGCCAAGAATGACTAGTTGTTCTGTTAGTGCACATTACAGATTCTGAGTTTGTCCGGTGACTTACACGGCAAGAGGGCGAGAAGAAAGCAGGCGCGGGCACCGCCCATGTAAGAGACGTAGTAGCTCAACTGTTCTGCGCCCCAGCCATAGATATGTTCAGCATAAATGTATTTGATCTGGAAGACGCCGGAAGACAGCGTGTGAACGAAGAGAGAGAATGCGAGGAATGTCAGGCTCCAGTCCTTCCGAGTAAGTGGCCGATTTGACATCTCGGCTGAGCCAGCCACCGGAACATCGGTTGGTAGGAATTCAGCGAGAGGGGAGAAGAAGCTCTTGATAATGCGGAGAACCACCCAGGTTCGATTATTTCCTGCTACGATATGAATCAATTAGATACATTTTGAGTTAAAAATAGCTAGCAACTCACTGCTGGTTCTAATTTCATCCCCATGCTTGTGTTTCCTATTCATCTTCTGGCGGGATGCAGGAAGGGACTCCGGGATTACAAAAAGTACAAGCAGAAGGTTTACGAAAGTAGCAGTGATAGCGACCCAAAATACTGAGTTTACACTTTCTAGCGGGCGATTAGCTATGTGCCGCATTAGTACTCGTAGATACGACCGCGAAGCGGATAGAAGACACACGTTGTCCAATCTTCAAAAACGGTATTGGGTTCCTGATAAGCCAGGCACCTATTATTGGGCCGAGGGCCAAACCGATGAATAGCATGCCGCTGAAACGTGCAAAGATAGTGGCACGGGAGCCAGGAGAGGTGCAATCGGTAATATAGGAAGATTTGGCATTAGTGAGAGATGACCACCCTCCTGTTAGGCCCTCGATGGTCGGGGCCAAAATTAGAAGCTTATGCGAGTGTGTGGCAAGCGGATTACCAGGCGTGGCGACAAGGATGAAAATCAAATCTCTAATCAGCATCGATCAGATTTGCAAAGTTCTCTCTTGAAGGAATGTGCGCGTACCTGAGGAACAAGCTCAACGTGACTATTGCCAGGACGCGGACGCGACCATAGCGTTCTGAAAACTGACCCCACCAACCTGTGGTGAGCGCGGAAAGTACTCCCCCGACTGTCCCCATGATAGTCTGAAGTTTGACGACACGGGCCTGCACGGCAGGATTCGAAACACATTTCTTTCCGGGAATGACGCGAGGATCGTCACCCTCGCTGGCGCCATCACCTTCAGATTCTTCCAAAGAAGAAAAGGACAAAGGGACCAAGGTCGTACTAGTGTCGACTTGGGGGTGAATAGAAGGGTAAGAATCTCGTTCGAGGGGGACAGGAATATGGTTGTAATCTTCATAAACCTGTCTGCATGAGATCTCAGTGATCACCTCTAGACTGGATGCCAGCGTCATTCCACGCTAGAACGATGCAAAACAAGGTGAAGCTGTGGTTTTTTTTTGCGCGGGATATTCGACTTACGGTGATAGAGAGTATCAATACAAATGGAACCAGCCTGAATGCAAGTCAATTCTGGAACGAGTTTGCCAAAGAAGAGAATGATACCATAATGGGCGGGCACGGTAAAATGGCTTCTGGGGTTTAGGAATGCCAACAAGTGGGTCCCGTTCGGACGGTAAGATGATTTCGGAAGTGATAGGGAGACGCTCGATAGTACTGGGGTGAGCAGAGAGGGGAGTGAAAGCAGTATTTTCTGTGGATATGATGGGATCTATGATGATTCTGTCTAGTCGCGGCATCTTGACTATCGACTTGGATTCGCTCGCGACAACTCGAAGGTAGCGTAAGGGGGCCTGTCGGACGATTCGCGACTTTATAAAGCGGAAACACGCGAAATGCACGCCTTGCCGCGTCTCTTTAATGGATGTTCTAGAAGTTACGTACCTTGCACCCTGCTATCGTCTGTGCACTGTCACGGTGCGGATCACCGCCATGACCAAGGCGTATCCAAGTTGGGGCCACTGGCACCTAAACATCACGATTCTGACTGTCTAATCATGGTGGGACAAGCCAAGTGTAACATTCGCTAGTGTCTTCGGGTACGCGGACAACAAACAATGTTGCTACGTCCTTGGAGATGAGTCGTTTCGACGCGGCCCACCATATGGCAATGTGTTCGGATACGCGTTGCTGACCGTGAACGTGGTAGAAACGTGGATCATGTCATTCATTAGAACACCGCTCTCTGGTAACGACAGTAAAATTGCTGTAATCTAGACTAGAACCCAAATAGCAAATAGTGAATACAGATATGCATAACATCTTTCCCTCTGTCAACAGGTCTCATCTTGCAAATCGAGCATATCCGTAGACGCTCACACAGGCATGGAAGGGCCAACCTCGGTTCTTCCGGTAGAAACACTTGCGTCATATCTCGTGGCACCGTATGATGCACTTGCCGAACCACCCCGAAGGTCTTTGCTCGCTCTCGAGCGGCCCCTGTGCTCTTCTACCCTGTGTCTTATCACTACGCCGGACTTCCTCCTCCTCCGATTGTTCTTCAGTACAGACAAACTAATATCTGGTCTGACGAATACCGTGAAACACAGAGCGAGTAAAACGAGGATCGCAGCCGCCGCAAAGATCGCAACTGGGAACGATGCGACAGTGCTGCTGTATATCACCGCAAATATGATAGGCTAATGAAATGGATTAGAAAACTCTCCAAGCAATGGTAGAGACCCTACCCCCAGGATAGTTTGGCCAACCGCTTGAAGGACGGCAATAGCACCGAATAATTTACCAGCGGCCAGACCTGATTCTTCTTCCACGGGACCCCTCTCCGCACCTTGTAATCGTATCATTTGCTCCTTCTCCGCTAACTTGCGTCCCTGTAGAGTGGATAGGGCCAAACTTTGCGCAGCAGGCACAACTCCAGCGCCGAAGCACCCCAACGAAGTAGCCCCGACAAACATGGTCTGTGACCACCATGTCGACGTGGCATCATGGGAGGGAAGTGGGCATAGAACAACAAGAACAAAAGAACAGAGGTCGACAGCCATTGAGCATCGTACGATGAGGAGGTCGAACCGGATTTCAGAAAAGAGGTGGGCTCTCGTGGGTTTGGGCTTCGCTTTGGGGGCGGTGGTCTGAGGCTGCGCCGAGGCCAATGACGAGACAGACGCCCGGACAGGCTTAAATGTGATCAGAAAGACTAAGTCTTCCTTCAGTATATGCCACGGAATTCATGAGGCTGTTTGGCTGACTCACATGGCAGGACGGCGAGAAGATAGAAAGCCCGGACGCCTCCCATGAAAGAGACGTAATAACTCAAGTGTTCCGCACCCCAGTCATAGATATGTTCAGCGTAAAGATATTTGATCTGAAGAATGCCAGAAGAAAGCATATGAATGAAGAGAGACAGTGCAAGGAATGTTAGACTCCAGTCTTTTCGAGTAAGTGGCCGGTTTGGTATCCCAACTGAGCGGGCGACCGGAACATCGGTTGGCAGGAACTCTGCGAGGGGAGAGAGGAAGCCCTTGACAGCGCGCAAAGCCATCCAAGTATGGACGTCTTCCGCTACGCCAGGAATCAATCAGATGAAGTTGAGATATATATATAAACTCACTATCGTTACCAACTACATCACCTTCCAATGCGCGATTTTTACCCTTCCTATTCATCGCCCGACGGGCTGCAGGAAGGGACTCCGGGAATACGAAGATCACGAGCAAAAGGTTTACGAAAGAAGCGGTAATAGCGACCCAAAACACGGAATTGACACTTTGCAACGGGTGATTAGCTATGTCACCGTATTAGTACTTGCTGACATGATCATGAAGAGATTATACCTTGTCCGACCTTCAAAAACGGTATTGGGTTCCTGATAAGCCATGCACCTATTATTGGCCCAACTGCGAGACCGAAGAACAACACGCCACTGAAACGTGAGAAGATAGTTGCACGAGAACCAGGTGAGGTACAGTCGGCGATGTAGGCCGAATTGGCACCGGCGAGAGATGACCACCCTCCCAATAGACCCTCAACGGTTGGAGCCAAAATGAGGAGCTTATGTGAGTGCGCAGCGAGTGGATTACCGGGCGTGGAAACAAGGATAAAAATCAAATCTCTAAATGGCATTGATGAGTGACGGACGGCGCTTTAACAGCTCCATGACGAATAGGTGCGTACGTGAGGAACAATCCAAGTGTGGCTATCGCAAGCACAGGGATACGACCATGGCGCTCCCCAAACTGGCCCCACCAACCTGTTGTCAGTGCCGAAAGTGCGCCCATAGTGGACGTCATAATGGTCTGAAGCCTGGCAGCGCCCGCTTGCACTATAGGATCTGAAACGCATTTCTTTCCGGGGATGACGCGAGGATCATCGCCTTCGCTGATACCGTCACCTTCAGATTCATCCGGAGAGTGTGCGAGAGATGATACCGAAGTGAAGTGTGAATGAATGAAACTTGGGCTAGTGTTAAGCTGAAGATGAATAGAAGCATAGGCGTCTTCTGCATGGACGACAGGAGTGTGATGGTACTCGTCGTAAACTTGTCTGCATGAGAGCTCGGTGAACACTTCTACACGGGACGCCAGCGTCATTCCGCGCTGAAGAATGTAAAACGACGCTGAGTTGTGGGAATCTCGCATGTGGTAGTCAACTCACTGTGATGGAGGCTATCAGCGCAAACGGAACCAGCCTGCGACCGGGTCAATTTCGGAAACGTCGTCGTTGTGAGCAGAAGAAGATACCATAATGGACGAGCACGGTAGAATGGTTTGTTGGCTTTAGGAACGCCGACGAGCGGGTCCCGTTCAGATGGTAGGATAATCTCGGAAGAGAGAGGGAGATGTAGTGAAGGAGGACGAGAGGTAGAAGGAGTGAAGACAGTGTTCTCTGTGGATATAATGGGGTCAGTGATGATTCTGTCCAGCGGCGGCATCGCAGCAGTCGACGTGGATGGTTCCTATCAATTGCGAGCCAGAAGGCATTGCCAGGAGACTCCTCGAGTTACGCGACTTTATAAAGAGGAAACGTGCGATGCACACGACTCCCCAAATTAGTAAGGTTCTGAAGTTACGTACCTCATTTCTTCAGCGTAGTAGGCCACACAGCCATGATCAAAGTCATCTTATCTAGGCCGCCAGCGCCAATCATAGTTGTGATGACATGCCTAGTATGGACCATTTGGACGTAGTGAAGGACCACGCTGAACACAAAACGGTAAGACTCGCCACGGGGTGCTTGGGGAGAAATACATGAAAAGCTTACGAGGATACTTGGCGGAGTCTAGGCTTTACTTAAATATAACTTTGCCCCATGGACTGGCGGGTGACTAGTCTGACTTGGCAAGCTATTTTAGGTATCTTCAAGGAATGCGGGGGCTTGGACTCTGCACGAAACTTAGTCTGTGACTGCGCTCGGATAAGGTCGCTAGTATAGTGGGTTGATTAGTAATCGCGAGATTATCGAGTCAGTCATCTTTAGGTATAAATCGATCAATAGGACTACAGCGGCCGCCAACACACCAGATCTTGACTCTACACAACTTGTACACGATGGCGCAGACAGTCAGAGAACAAGTTCTTAGAATCATCCCCGATCCCGGGCAATCTGCAATGTGAGGGCACCTTGGCGAGTCGTCGTTGCACATTGATCTCACCATCCGTCGGCCTAGATTACCGAAAGACGGAGAAACAAATATATTAATCACTTCTGCTTTGCCTTACTGCAACAACGTTCCCCACCTAGGTTCGATTTTCTGCTCGTGTGACTCGCTTCAGGGCCTGTGACATCTTTGACAGGAAATATCATTGGAAGTGTTCTTAGCGCCGATGTTTATAGTAGGTAGGTATTTAGGTGAATTCGGAATTCGAGGGCCCGCTGGCCTGACACTACTTTAACAGATACAGCCGTAAGCGTGCATGGTCCCGTGTCTTGAGCCTCGCCGCATCTTGTTCGCAGGGACTCGCAATCGCCGGACTCTGTACATCTGTGGAACGGATGAATATGGAACATCAACTGAAACGGCAGCGCTGAAAGAGGGCGTTACCCCTAGACAGCTTTGCG